>CAJNDT010004017.1:0-18935 GCA_905221615.1 Symbiodinium sp. CCMP2592
ATAGAACCCTGAATAGTAGGATCCTTGTCATTTTTCGGAAACTCCCAAATAAGGATCGTCGAGTCTCTGAGTTGACTCATTTTCCCCTGAGTTCGTAGTGTTCCACTCCCACTGCGTCCAGGAAGAGCTGCGGCGTCAGCGTCAGCACACGTTTCTCTACATTGTGGTCCCTTTTAGCGTCCTTGGTATATAGGCATCTTACTATTTTGGGGGACCTAAATTCGGACCACAATTTGCATTGGCAGAGGTCTCGGCGTGCGGGAGCTTTCTGGCCCTGCACCTGCATACAGCAACGCACGCACGGCATTCGTGAGCTGGTTCACCTCATAGGTTGCAGACCCCGGACAATCACGAATTTAACATGGAACTAAACACCATGACTTCCACGATCCAAGCCGAAGACAATAAGAGCAGTGTTATTGAGCCCATGTGCCTTGGCTTCTATGCTGTTGAAGTCGCCAGCGATGCTGCCGTCGCTGTTGCCCTCATGGCACTCCCCAATCTGCTGAAGCACGCCATCCAACCTGGCGCCCACCACCTCCAAGCGAGCACGAACGCCTTGCCCCGGCAGCAGCAGTGGAGCCATGGCAGCCAGAGTGTAGTGGTTGCAGGGTTCCATGTTTGTTTTTTGATGAGGGACGGTACCCACGATCGAACCCTGAGCCCACGCTGCCGGCCACGACAGAATGCTGTTGGCTCAATTGCGCATGTCATGCGTGAGGGTGCGCGCAGGTGACCCCAGACTCCCCCAGTACAGTAATTGGACTGAGGAGCCCATGAAGTGCGTAGAGAACTACACATATGAAGGAGAGGAATCCGAATGGAGGGGGCTTCTAGCTGTGGGTTCCACCGGGGGGTCAAGTCAGAAGGCAACATGTAATCCCTCAAGCCCTATACCTAATCAAAGCAGGTCGTTGGACGCAACGGAACCAGAGTTGGAAACAAGCACCCGCAAGATTTCAGAAACATAGGATTATGTTGCGTTAGGGTTCCGAGACTTCATCGGGATCCTAGTGTTTAGAACCCTTTGGTCTTTCAAGCAAGTAAATGCCAACCCGAAACCTAAGCTCTAAACCCCAATCATCTGGGTTGAAAACCTCGCTGCTAGCCTAGTGCTAGCTTAGCCGAACCAGACCACAAAAAAAACACCCTTAACTCTGGAGGCCCGCCAACACCGCGAAACACAAACAACTATACAACTAAACCCCAAACCTCGGACACCAGAAGACATCTGAAACCTAGAAGTCATCCAAACCCTAAACTCTAAACCCCGAACTCCCCCAATGAACCACCCAATAAGCCGAAACCCTGAACCTCCGAAACTCCCGCAATGGGCCTCTCCCTCTTTCACCAGCTCCGCGTACCGCTTTGCATCGCTGCCTTGGCAACAAACGAGTTTCCGCTTGCGGGGCTGACACTAGGGATCCTTTAAAACCTTCCTTGAAAGGGTTCCGTTTAGAGGTTGCTTTAAAGGGTTCCTTTACATGGCTTCTTGAAACGGCTCCTCAAAGGGGTTCCTCTAGAAGGTTTCCACAAGGTTTTCGTGTAAGTGCTTTAATCCTGAGAACATGGGAGTTAGGATTAGGGGGACCCTTGGGGATATAGACCCTCTCAAATAAGGCCCCTTTTAAGAGAGCCAGAAGTAGGGTTCAGAAGGGGTACCCTTTAAGGGGTCTCCCTAATAATACTACCTAACATGCCGTTTTTGCGGGAGATTTCCGACCGAGTTCCGTAAAGCATGCAGGCCCTGAAGCCCGAACATCATAGGGATCCTTAGGGGTGTAGGGGGGAGGGGTGTAGGGGACTATATTTCCTTAAATAGGCCTTATTAGTCCTTATTATGGGCCTTAAGGCCCCCTACCCCCCCTCCCCCTACACCCCTAAGGATCCCTATGAGAACAGAACCCTAAAGCCATCAACCCTAACACCCTACAATCCCAAGAGTCCTAAAATCCTGAAGCAGCTCTAAACCCAAAACTCCCAATACAGGGGCCTTAATAACTGAGAGAGCTGATAGACTATGTACTTATAGCAGGTAACCTCCGGAATAGCGTTGGTATTCATTCAGGCCCCTATACTATGCAACGTAAACTCTTAGTCCTGAAACCTAAGTTCACACCTAAACCCTCCAACACGCCCCTGAAAGGACTTATAGTTGCTATACAACCCTTAAAGGGATCATGAAGGAGCCTTGGTTGAGCGCTTTCCATCCAAGCCGTGCGGTCACTGAGGAAGCGGCAGAAGAGCCGAAACAGTAGGTGGAGCATTGCTCGCAACCTCAGGGTTTACACGTGGTTTCTGGGGTTTGAGGGGAGGGTCGAGGGCTTCTGGGCGTTGAGGGATAGATTTTATGGGGTTTGTAAGGCTGAGACCACCGGTTGATAGGGTTTAGCGCTAGCCGACCTCTAGCAAGCCACCGCAAGAACAGCCGGGTAACCTGGCATACAAAAGGCTCCCTTCTTCATATTGGGTAATTTTACAAGGAGCCGAAGACCACAAAAAGGGAAAAAGGGCCCACTGGGAAGCATGTAGGAGCCTGAATGCTTAGAATGGGGTTTGGGGGGCATTCTACTCTAATTCGAATAAGGAACATCCCACAATAGTATAGGTACTATAGTATCCTTATAGTAGCCCTTATATATGGTCAGGCGTCTGGCGTTCCCACCCCCCCCCCCCCCCCCCCAATGGTATTCTCTGATAGGGTGGGGGGGGGGGGCCCTGGCGTGCGCGGAAAGGGGTTGGGCCGTTGGAGCTGCCTTTGGATGGTGGGGTGGTGCTGGCGGCCAGGGCTCACGCGCAAGCCCTTCGCAAGCCAGCCGTAAACCCTATAACGCAGCGCGTGCCCCTGTTTTGAGCAAGCTTAACTTGTAAAGGCCTAAAGCAGAGCATACACCGCAAATCCTCCCTAAGCCCTTGTCGACTCGAAGCCTTATACCTTGTAACCGTAAACCCAAAACTCAAAAGCTTAAGCTAAACCCGAAACCCCAAAACCCCACATCCACCCCACAGGGGGAAGAGGAACCCCACACCCCACACCACAGGGGAGGGGGGGGCCCCACCCTGTATCCGGACCATTGACCTTTGGGGGGGGAGGGGGGGGGGGGGGCTGCGGAGCGCGTGACCATATATAGAATCCCTTTTTAAGGATTCCTTTGACGGGACCCCTATAGACCCCTACTGTTGATGGACAAAATCCTGCATGACCCTTAGGACTATAAACTATGGGAGCTATAGTATATTCCTTATAATGGGTAATGCAGGATTTTGTCCATCAGCAGTATTAAGGCCCGGATATTAGTCATGCATACTGCGTGAAATTGGACTGCTTGCCGAGGGCGTCTGGTGCCCCAACCATTGCTTCAGGGTTTAGGGTTTATTAAAGGGATCTATAGGGTTTAGGGTTTTGGGGTTTAGGGTATAGCTTTGTCTTAACGCTCCTTTTGTCCCCTTTTATGCTCGCTTAGAGGTTTATTTATAGGGTTTAGGGTTGAGCGTGAAGCGTACATGGAGTACTTCAGCGACGCTTGACTGGACAGGCACAAGCGCCTTCCCGTGCAGGCCTCGACATCGTACTGCACCAGCAGCAAATTGGTTCACAGCGTGCTTCTTCAAATCTGATGGATGTGCCTCTGTATTCAAAATCATTCCGGCTTGCTTGCCGGCTTGACATGCATCCGCAGGAGGATCACGATCCTCGTACAGCGCAGCATATATTCAAAGAGGGATCGAAGCTTGGAACCCCACTTGCAAGCCGCCCGCAGGCCCAGTCACGTGAGCATGTGTGTCACGGGTACAAAAAACTCAATCACATTGCTGTTGGTTGATAAACAATGTGTATGGGGCTTTACTCCTTAGGGGGTGTAGGTGGTTTAGGGTTTAGGGATTCACAATCTGGGGTTTAACGTATCTGGAGATGGGCTTCGGCAGCTGCCAGGTTCTAGTGAAGGCCTACAGACTGTTTCCCTCTTCCGGTCACACCTCTGCCCTTTTACTCCATAGCCAACCCTAGACTGAACTTGGGACCAGATTTTTAGCTGTTCTTAGGGATGATAGCCACCCCAAAATAAAGACATGGGTGGTTGCCAGGATTAGGGTCCCTTTGGGGTCGTTATTATACCCTAAACCCTAAACCCTAAACCCAGGGATCTATTGGGGGTTCTGTATCAGGGGGAGATATAGGGCTTTTTAGGGTGGATTATAGTAACCCTCAACGCTTCTTAAACTCCAAGACAGGAAGAGCCTCTGAACCATGACCACCTTGTGCCTCTGAATTAAGTGACTTGACTTAAACACCTTGTGAGCACTCACTAAAACTATTGAAACGCAGATGAAACCAAAGAAATGAATCCAAACCCTGAGCCCCTGCGCAAAACGCCGTTAGAGGAACCCTGACAGGGAAGGCTGAGAGGGAGCCCTAATTCCCTGACCCTCCCTAAACGCTAAACCCCTTGAAAGGATCCTCCAAGGAGCCCCATAAAGGAACCTGAAACCAAATCCTAACCCCGTTTCCCTAAACCCCAACCCCTAAGCCCTATAAACCCTAAAGCCCTATAGATCCCTTAAAGGGCCTAAAACACCTAAACCCCAAACCCCTGCATGCCTTGAAGGGCCTATACACCCTAAACCCCAAACCCCTACAGATCCCTGAAAGAGCCTATAAACCCTAAACCCGTATAGATCCCTGAAAGGGCCTATAAACCCTAAACCCCCATAGATCCCTTAAGAGGAAAGGGCCTATAAGCCCTAAACCCCAAACCCCTATAGATCACTTAAAGGAGCCCTTGTAATAGTACCCTGTTTATCTTGACTGGGGCGTTGGCCCCTGTAACTGTGCTGCTGCTTCCCTGCTCATGCGGAAGACCTTGGGCGTCGGCATTTTAGTGGTTTTTGGCTTTAGGGGTTAGGGTTCTATAAGGGGTTGCTTTAAATGGATCTATAAGGGTTCCTTGAAAGGATCTATAATCTTCAGGGTTTAGGGTAGTTTGGGCATTTCGGGTGTTCATGGAAGATTTTGTTCGGTGTTCCTCTTGTTTTGCTACAGAGCCTACAGTACAGGTTCTCATCACTTACATTGTTCAACATGTTTTTCGCGGCATTCTGTGGGAAAAACTGGACTTGTTATAGGGCTTGTACAAGGTTTTCAGGGGCCGGGTGTTGCTGCGTGTTTAAGGAGTGTTATGAGAGTTCACCGGGCTGGCATTCTTGGTGGTTTAGGTTCAGGGCGTCAGAACTTTAGCCCAAACTCTAAACCCCCAATGTAACGGCGTCAGCCGGGTTGCTCTAGCAAGAGTTCGTTACAAGGGTTCCTCATAGGGTTCCTCATTGGACTCTGTGAGGGGTTTTGGGATTTGGGGTTCAGACCCGCCAAGCGCCCTTTAAAAAATAAAGCCTTTATGATCCTCAGTACGTGGGTATCTCAGTCTATTCGAAGGCCAGTGGGGGGTCTACTTAAAGGATCATGGGACTTCGTAAGTATGCCATACTAACTCGGGTTATACATCGGGAGGACGAAAGTTTTGACCTACTGGGCCTTTCTTGTCTTAAGGCATCTTGCGGAGTAGCGGAGTAGCGACAAGTGCGATTTACGTGGCCTGGCCAGCGGAGTATTTTATACCCCGTTTTAAAAGTATACTACTTTAATGTTCCGGAGGAGTAACCGGTGGGTCCTGTGTGCTAGGAGTCTACGGGGGAATGGGGGCCTGTCTTGGACGAAGGAAGGAATAGGTCAAACTTTCGTCCTACCGCAGCGTCAATTTTGGGTGCCAGAGTCCAGCCAAAGCAAACCCAGGGTGAAAGTGTTCGGCTTTGCTTTCACCAAGACTGCAAAGGAGGGGACTCTTGCCTCGAAAATGGAGGCTGCGCCGGGCCGATAGTTCGACCCACTAGCTTCAACATGCTTTACAAAACATGGGCCTCCACCCTCTTCCCCATAGACTCCTAACACAAGTGAGCCTTGGGGCCTCCGCCGGAATTAAAAAGTATTATATTTTTAAAACGGCGTAGTAATTACTCCGCTGGCCTGCGTAGGGTGAACGGCACTTTGAGGTACTCCGCTACTCCGCAAGAGCTTGTTAAGATGATGCACAAGTGGGTCGAACCTTTCGGCCCGGCGATGCCTTCTGAATCGTTTCTTAGACGGGGATGTCTGTCTAGGGGACCCTGCAGGAGGTCGTTAGGTCACACAGCAACAAGTTTGGCGAGGTTTGCTGAACAGAAAGGTCCGGGTGAGGCATCGGGAGGACGAAAGTTTTGACCTACTGGGCCTTTCTTGTCTTAAGGCATCTTGCGGAGTAGCGGAGTAGCGACAAGTGCGATTTACGTGGCCTGGCCAGCGGAGTATTTTATAACCCGTTTTAAAATTATACTACTTTAATGTTCCGGAGGAGTAACCGGTGGGTCCTGTGTGCTAGGAGTCTACGGGGGAACGGGGGCCTGTCTTGGACGAAGGAAGGAATAGGTCAAACTTTCGTCCTACCGCAGCGTCAATTTTGGGTGCCAGAGTCCAGCCCAAGCAAACCCAGGGTGAAAGTGTTCGGCTTTGCTTTCACCAAGACTGCAAAGGATGGGACTCTTGCCTCGAAAATGGAGGCTGCGCCGGGCCGATAGTTCGACCCACTAGCTTCAACATGCTTTACAACACATGGGCCTCCACCCTCTTCCCCATAGACGCCTAACACAAGTGAGCCTTGGGGCCTCCGCCGGAATGCAAAAAGTATTATATTCTTAAAACGGCGTAGTAATTACTCCGCTGGCCTGCGTAGGGTGAACGGCACTTTGAGGTACTCCGCTACTCCGCAAGAGCTTGTTAAGATGATGCACAATTGGGTCGAAACTTTCGGCCCGGCGATGCCTTCTGAATCGTTTCTTAGACGGGGATGTCTGTCTAGAGGACCCTGCAGGAGGTCGTTAGGTCACACAGCAACAAGTTTGGCGAGGTTTGCTGAACAGAAAGGTCCCGGTGAGGCAGCGTCAATTTTGGGTGCCAGAGTCCAGCCCAAGCAAACCCAAGGTGAAAGTGTTCGGCTTTGCTTTCACCAAGACTGCAAAGGAGGGGACTCTTGCCTCGAAAATGGAGGCTGCGCCGGGCCGATAGTTCGACCCACTAGCTTCAACATGCTTTACAACACATGGGCCTCCACCCTCTTCCCCATAGCCTCCTAACACAAGTGAGCCTTGGGGCCTCCGCCGGAATTAAAAAGTATTATATTTTTAAAACGGCGTAGTAATTACTCCGCTGGCCTGCGTAGGGTGAACGGCACTTTGAGGTACTCCGCTACTCCTCAAGAGCTTGTTAAGATGATGCACAAGTGGGTCGAAACTTTCGGCCCGGCGATGCCTTCTGAATCGTTTCTTAGACGGGGATGTCTGTCTAGGGGACCCTGCAGGAGGTCGTTAGGTCACACAGCAACAAGTTTGGCGAGGTTTGCTGAACAGAAAGGTCCCGGTGAGGCATCGGGAGGACGAAAGTTTTGACCTACTGGGCCTTTCTTGTCTTAAGGCATCTTGCGGAGTAGCGGAGTAGCGACAAGTGCGATTTACGTGGCCTGGCCAGCGGAGTATTTTATACCCCGTTTTGAAGTTATACTACTTTAATGTTCCGGAGGAGTAACCGGTGGGTCCTGTGTGCTAGGAGTCTACGGGGGAATGGGGGCCTGTCTTGGACGAAGGCAGGAATAGGTCAAACTTTCGTCCTACCGCAGCGTCAATTTTGGGTGCCAGAGTCCAGCCCAAGCAAACCCAGGGGGAAAGTGTTCGGCTTTGCTTTCACCAAGACTGCAAAGGAGGGGACTCTTGCCTCGAAAATGGAGGCTGCGCCGGGCCGATAGTTCGACCCACTAGCTTCAACATGCCTTACAACACATGGGCCTCCACCCTCTTCCTCATAGACTCCTAACACAAGTGAGCCTTGGGGCCTCCGCCGGAATGCAAAAAGTATTATATTCTTAAAACGGCGTAGTAATTACTACTCCGCTGGGCCATGCGTAGGGTGTACGGCAACTTTGAAGGTACTCCGCTAATCCGCAAGAGCTTGTTTAAGATTATGCACAGTGGGTCGCACTTTCGGCCGGGCTGGGGGGGGGGGGGGGGGGGGGGGGGGGGGGGGGGGGGGGGGGGGGGGGGGGGGGGGGGGGGGGGGGGGGGGGGGGGGGGGGGGTGGGGGGGGGGGGGGGGGGGTGGGGGGGGGGGGGGGGGGGGGGGGGGGAGGGGGGGGGGGGGGGGGGGGGGGGGGGGGGGGGGGGGGGGGGGGGGGGGGGGGGGGGGGGGGGGGGGGGGGGGGGGGGGGGGGGGGGGGGGCGGGGGGGGGGCGGGGGGGGGGCGGCGAGGCTTCTGAATCGTTTCTTAGACGGGGATGTCTGTCTAGGGGACCCTGCAGGAGGTCGTTAGGTCACACAGCAACAAGTTTGGCGAGGTTTGCTGAACATAAAGGTCCCGGTGAGGCATCGGGAGGACGAAAGTTTTGACCTACTGGGCCTTTCTTGTCTTAAGGCATCTTGCGGAGTAGCGGAGTAGCGACAAGTGCGATTTACGTGGCCTGGCCAGCGGAGTATTTTATACCCCGTTTTAAAATTATACTACTTTAATGTTCCGGAGGAGTAACCGGGGGGTCCTGTGTGCTAGGAGTCTACGGGGGAATGGGGGCCTGTCTTGGACGATGAAGGAATAGGTCCAACTTCGTCCTCCGGCGCGTCATTTTGGGTGGCCCGAGTCCAGCCGAAGCCAACCCCAAGGTGACAGTGTTCGCTTTGCTTTCACCAAGAACTGCAAAAGAGGGGACCTCTTGCCTCGACAATGGAGGCTGCGCCGGCGATAGTTGCGACCCACTAGCTTCACTGCTTTACAACACATGGGCCATCCACCCTCTTCCCCTAGACTCCTAACCAAGTGAGCCATTGGGGCCTCCGCCGAATTAAAAAAGTAATATTTTTTAAAAACTGCGTAAGTAATTTCACTCCGCGGCCTGCGTAGGTGACCGGCCTTTGAGGTACTCCTCTACTCGCAAGAGCTTGTTAGATGAGGCCCAAGTGGGTCGAAACTTTCGTCCCGCGATGCCTTCTGAATCGTTTCGTAGACGGGGATGTCTGTCTAGAGGACCCTGCAGGAGGTCGTTAGGTCACAAAGCAACAAGTTTGGAGAGGTTTGCTGAACAGAAAGGTCCCGGTGAGGCATCGGGAGGACGAAAGTTTTGACCTACTGGGCCTTTCTTGTCTTAAGGCATCTTGCGGAGTAGCGAAGTAGCGACAAGTGCGATTTACGTGGCCTGGCCAGCGGAGTATTTTATACCCCGTTTTAAAATTATACTACTTTAATGTTCCGGAGGAGTAACCGGTGTGTCCTGTGTGCTAGGAGTCTACGGGGGAATGGGGGCCTGTCTTGGACGAAGGAAGGAATAGGTCAAACTTTCGTCCTACCGCAGCGTCAATTTTGGGTGCCAGAGTCCAGCCCAAGCAAACCCAGGGTGAAAGTGTTCGGCTTTGCTTTCACCAAGACTGCAAAGGAGGGGACTCTTGCCTCGAAAATGGAGGCTGCGCCGGGCCGATAGCTCGACCCACTAGCTTCAACATGCTTTACAACACATGGGCCTCCACCCTCTTCCCCATAGACTCCTAACACAAGTGAGCCTTGGGGCCTCCGCCGGAATGCAAAAAGTATTATATTTTAAAACGGCGTAGTAATTACTCCGCTGGCCTGCGTAGGGTGAACGGCACTTTGAGGTACTCCGCTACTCCGCAAGAGCTTGTTAAGATGATGCACAAGTGGGTCGAAACTTTCGGCCCGGCGATGCCTTCTGAATCGTTTCTTAGACGGGGATGTCTGTCTAGAGGACCCTGCAGGAGGTCGTTAGGTCACACAGCAACAAGTTTGGCGAGGTTTGCTGAACAGAAAGGTCCCGGTGAGGCATCGGGAGGACGAAAGTTTTGACCTACTGGGCCTTTCTTGTCTTAAGGCATCTTGCGGAGTAGCGGAGTAGCGACAAGTGCGATTTACGTGGCCTGGCCAGCGGAGTATTTTATACCCCGTTTTAAAATTATACTACTTTAATGTTCCGGAGGAGTAACCGGTGGGTCCTGTTGTTAGGAGTCTACGGGGGAATGGGGGCCTGTCTTGGACGAAGGCAAGGATAGGTCAAACTTTCGTCCTACCGCAGCGTCAATTTTGGGTGCCAGAGTCCAGCCCAAGCAAACCCAGGGTGAAAGTGTTCGGCTTTGCTTTCACCAAGACTGCAAAGGAGGGGACTCTTGCCTCGAAAATGGAGGCTGCGCCGGGCCGATAGTTCGACCCACTAGCTTCAACATGCTTTACAACACATGGGCCTCCACCCTCTTCCCCATAGACTCCTAACACAAGTGAGCCTTGGGGCCTCCGCCGGAATTAAAAAGTATTATATTTTTAAAACGGCGTAGTAATTACTCCGCTGGCCTGCGTAGGGTGAACGGCACTTTGAGGTACTCCGCTACTCCGCAAGAGCTTGTTAAGATGATGCACAAGTGGGTCGAAACTTTCGGCCCGGCGATGCCTTCTGAATCGTTTCTTAGACGGGGATGTCTGTCTAGGGGACCCTGCAGGAGGTCGTTAGGTCACACAGCAACAAGTTTGGCGAGGTTTGCTGAACAGAAAGGTCCCGGTGAGGCATCGGGAGGACGAAAGTTTTGACCTACTGGGCCTTTCTTGTCTTAAGGCATCTTGCGGAGTAGCGGAGTAGCGACAAGTGCGATTTACGTGGCCTGGCCAGCGGAGTATTTTATACCCCGTTTTAAAATTATACTACTTTAATGTTCCGGAGGAGTAACCGGTGGGTCCTGTGTGCTAGGAGTCTACGGGGGAATGGGGGCCTGTCTTGGACGAAGGAAGGAATAGGTCAAACTTTCGTCCTACCGCAGCGTCAATTTTGGGTGCCAGAGTCCAGCCCAAGCAAACCCAGGGTGAAAGTGTTCGGCTTTGCTTTCACCAAGACTGCAAAGGAGGGGACTCTTGCCTCGAAAATGGAGGCTGCGCCGGGCCGATAGTTCGACCCACTAGCTTCAACATGCTTTACAACACATGGGCCTCCACCCTCTTCCCCATAGACTCCTAACACAAGTGAGCCTTGGGGCCTCCGCCGGAATTAAAAAGTATTATATTTTTAAAACGGCGTAGTAATTACTCCGCTGGCCTGCGTAGGGTGAACGGCACTTTGAGGTACTCCGCTACTCCGCAAGAGCTTGTTAAGATGATGCACAAGTGGGTCGAAACTTTCGGCCCGGCGATGCCTTCTGAATCGTTTCTTAGACGGGGATGTCTGTCTAGGGGACCCTGCAGGAGGTCGTTAGGTCACACAGCAACAAGTTTGGCGAGGTTTGCTGAACAGAAAGGTCCCGGTGAGGCATCGGGAGGACGAAAGTTTTGACCTACTGGGCCTTTCTTGTCTTAAGGCATCTTGCGGAGTAGCGGAGTAGCGACAAGTGCGATTTACGTGGCCTGGCCAGCGGAGTATTTTATACCCCGTTTTAAAATTATACTACTTTAATGTTCCGGAGGAGTAACCGGTGGGTCCTGTGTGCTAGGAGTCTACGGGGGAATGGGGGCCTGTCTTGGACGAAGGAAGGAATAGGTCAAACTTTCGTCCTACCGCAGCGTCAATTTTGGGTGCCAGAGTCCAGCCCAAGCAAACCCAGGGTGAAAGTGTTCGGCTTTGCTTTCACCAAGACTGCAAAGGAGGGGACTCTTGCCTCGAAAATGGAGGCTGCGCCGGGCCGATAGTTCGACCCACTAGCTTCAACATGCTTTACAACACATGGGCCTCCACCCTCTTCCCCATAGACTCCTAACACAAGTGAGCCTTGGGGCCTCCGCCGGAATTAAAAAGTATTATATTTTTAAAACGGCGTAGTAATTACTCCGCTGGCCTGCGTAGGGTGAACGGCACTTTGAGGTACTCCGCTACTCCGCAAGAGCTTGTTAAGATGATGCACAAGTGGGTCGAAACTTTCGGCCCGGCGATGCCTTCTGAATCGTTTCTTAGACGGGGATGTCTGTCTAGGGGACCCTGCAGGAGGTCGTTAGGTCACACAGCAACAAGTTTGGCGAGGTTTGCTGAACAGAAAGGTCCCGGTGAGGCATCGGGAGGACGAAAGTTTTGACCTACTGGGCCTTTCTTGTCTTAAGGCATCTTGCGGAGTAGCGGAGTAGCGACAAGTGCGATTTACGTGGCCTGGCCAGCGGAGTATTTTATACCCCGTTTTAAAATTATACTACTTTAATGTTCCGGAGGAGTAACCGGTGGGTCCTGTGTGCTAGGAGTCTACGGGGGAATGGGGGCCTGTCTTGGACGAAGGAAGGAATAGGTCAAACTTTCGTCCTACCGCAGCGTCAATTTTGGGTGCCAGAGTCCAGCCCAAGCAAACCCAGGGTGAAAGTGTTCGGCTTTGCTTTCACCAAGACTGCAAAGGAGGGGACTCTTGCCTCGAAAATGGAGGCTGCGCCGGGCCGATAGTTCGACCCACTAGCTTCAACATGCTTTACAACACATGGGCCTCCACCCTCTTCCCCATAGACTCCTAACACAAGTGAGCCTTGGGGCCTCCGCCGGAATTAAAAAGTATTATATTTTTAAAACGGCGTAGTAATTACTCCGCTGGCCTGCGTAGGGTGAACGGCACTTTGAGGTACTCCGCTACTCCGCAAGAGCTTGTTAAGATGATGCACAAGTGGGTCGAAACTTTCGGCCCGGCGATGCCTTCTGAATCGTTTCTTAGACGGGGATGTCTGTCTAGGGGACCCTGCAGGAGGTCGTTAGGTCACACAGCAACAAGTTTGGCGAGGTTTGCTGAACAGAAAGGTCCCGGTGAGGCATCGGGAGGACGAAAGTTTTGACCTACTGGGCCTTTCTTGTCTTAAGGCATCTTGCGGAGTAGCGGAGTAGCGACAAGTGCGATTTACGTGGCCTGGCCAGCGGAGTATTTTATACCCCGTTTTAAAATTATACTACTTTAATGTTCCGGAGGAGTAACCGGTGGGTCCTGTGTGCTAGGAGTCTACGGGGGAATGGGGGCCTGTCTTGGACGAAGGAAGGAATAGGTCAAACTTTCGTCCTACCGCAGCGTCAATTTTGGGTGCCAGAGTCCAGCCCAAGCAAACCCAGGGTGAAAGTGTTCGGCTTTGCTTTCACCAAGACTGCAAAGGAGGGGACTCTTGCCTCGAAAATGGAGGCTGCGCCGGGCCGATAGTTCGACCCACTAGCTTCAACATGCTTTACAACACATGGGCCTCCACCCTCTTCCCCATAGACTCCTAACACAAGTGAGCCTTGGGGCCTCCGCCGGAATTAAAAAGTATTATATTTTTAAAACGGCGTAGTAATTACTCCGCTGGCCTGCGTAGGGTGAACGGCACTTTGAGGTACTCCGCTACTCCGCAAGAGCTTGTTAAGATGATGCACAAGTGGGTCGAAACTTTCGGCCCGGCGATGCCTTCTGAATCGTTTCTTAGACGGGGATGTCTGTCTAGGGGACCCTGCAGGAGGTCGTTAGGTCACACAGCAACAAGTTTGGCGAGGTTTGCTGAACAGAAAGGTCCCGGTGAGGCATCGGGAGGACGAAAGTTTTGACCTACTGGGCCTTTCTTGTCTTAAGGCATCTTGCGGAGTAGCGGAGTAGCGACAAGTGCGATTTACGTGGCCTGGCCAGCGGAGTATTTTATACCCCGTTTTAAAATTATACTACTTTAATGTTCCGGAGGAGTAACCGGTGGGTCCTGTGTGCTAGGAGTCTACGGGGGAATGGGGGCCTGTCTTGGACGAAGGCAGGAATAGGTCAAACTTTCGTCCTACCGCAGCGTCAATTTTGGGTGCCAGAGTCCAGCCCAAGCAAACCCAGGGTGAAAGTGTTCGGCTTTGCTTTCACCAAGACTGCAAAGGAGGGGACTCTTGCCTCGAAAATGGAGGCTGCGCCGGGCCGATAGTTCGACCCACTAGCTTCAACATGCTTTACAACACATGGGCCTCCACCCTCTTCCCCATAGACTCCTAACACAAGTGAGCCTTGGGGCCTCCGCCGGAATTAAAAAGTATTATATTTTTAAAACGGCGTAGTAATTACTCCGCTGGCCTGCGTAGGGTGAACGGCACTTTGAGGTACTCCGCTACTCCGCAAGAGCTTGTTAAGATGATGCACAAGTGGGTCGAAACTTTCGGCCCGGCGATGCCTTCTGAATCGTTTCTTAGACGGGGATGTCTGTCTAGGGGACCCTGCAGGAGGTCGTTAGGTCACACAGCAACAAGTTTGGCGAGGTTTGCTGAACAGAAAGGTCCCGGTGAGGCATCGGGAGGACGAAAGTTTTGACCTACTGGGCCTTTCTTGTCTTAAGGCATCTTGCGGAGTAGCGGAGTAGCGACAAGTGCGATTTACGTGGCCTGGCCAGCGGAGTATTTTATACCCCGTTTTAAAATTATACTACTTTAATGTTCCGGAGGAGTAACCGGTGGGTCCTGTGTGCTAGGAGTCTACGGGGGAATGGGGGCCTGTCTTGGACGAAGGAAGGAATAGGTCAAACTTTCGTCCTACCGCAGTATTAAGGTAACTATACTTATGATAGGTTATAACCCCAATTAAGGGACTTATAACCATCCTTGCTAGGTCCCATGATCCTCCACGGGGGAGCTGGTGATTTACCGTCCACTGAATTTTCATGGCCTTTTGAGCTGCCGTGGAGAGATCGCGCATAATTACATTCTATAGCATTCTTTGCTGTCGCCTTTCTACCGATGCTTTTCGGAATTTCGTTCTGTTAAGCTGGCGGGTCTTCAGGCTTTAACTACGACTACGAAACCATCCTGCCTCACATGCTTGCAAGGCCAACACACGAATACGTCATGTTGCGCCCCTTCCGTCTGCAATGACAATCTTACGCACGTTTGAGGAAAGGGCCGAACAAAATGCATCGTTCGACGATCCTGCAGGTCAACCTTAAGTACGCAGGGTTCCCAGGCCAAAGAATAAGCATATGTACAAAGTTACATGGACCACAGACTCCGTAGTATGCCTATAAAACCCCAGTCAGGCCCACCATTCCAGTCATTTCATTGAGTTTAGACTAGAGTGTCGCGCTGTGAGTTTCGGGTTTCAAGTTTAACCCCCTTACCCTGGAGCCTCATGACCTGTCACTCACCGTTTGTGGCCTTTGAACTGAGGGTATCTTAATTCTAAGGACTTTGAGCATGGCTTGGGCTAAATATTTGCTTTGAACACAGGGTTTCTGTATCTGCAGGGGTTGTTCTCCTTTTTGCACACGCCTGTGTCTTGAAACAGTGAATTTGGAGGACATTGAACTTTGGGTTATATACCTATAGTCTTCATTGTAGTTCCTTCTCTTGATTAACCAAAATCTCCTTTGTAGGATGCTAACCATAAAGCTGGTTAACAGAAAACGAACTACAATCGAGACTATAGGTGGAGTTTAGGGTCTCTAGAGCTTTGGGCTTAGGAGTTAGGGTCTTTAGGGTTTAGTGCTTAGCATTGCAGTGCTCAGACCGCGATATGAGTAGTTCTCGAAATATTGGTCAAGTTTAGGGTCGTTTTAAAAGGGCGCCGTATAGTTTGGGGCACCTAAAATGGGACCCTAAATTAAACAAACCTAGTTGATGACGTTCTTGGCAGGATGCCATCCTGAAATCCAGAAAACAAGTCCGACTTCCACAACCGCAATACCCCACACACAATTAGTGTTTCCTGCGGCCCCCGCTCGATGGAAAACGAACTACAGGAAAGATAACGTTCTGGAATGGCACGCGGATTTTACTACGACACCCTTTGCAAAAGCAAAGTGGAAGGCTACCTATACTTGGCTACTGAAAATGAGCTATTGAGTACCTCGTTTGCCTAAGGCCCCAGACCCTAAACCCCAACAACCCAAGAAACCCTACTTTAACCTTCCCAAACCTACAAAACAAAAGGTCCCTATAAATTCCATATTAGGGTCTATCATAAGAGCCTACAAAAAGTAGGGTTTGGTAGGTTCAGGTACCTTAAGGACGAAATGACCCTTAAAAGTAGGGGCCCTATACCCATATACTATGAATCCCTATATTATGGTATATGAACCTTAAACCCTTTTAGGGTTCATTTCGTCCTTAAGGTAAACCTTAAACCCAACAATCCCGAGCCCCGGACTCCTTCGAACCCTGGTTGCCTAAACGACTAAACCCTAACCCCAAGGGTCCAAAGGACCCAATAATAAAGTACTCGGTTTTAGGATAGTAGTTATGTAGGTTAGGATTTGGGAGAGTATATGATTATTAGGTACTTGGACCCTTGGGGAAACCCTAAAGCCCAAAACCTCAGAAGACCCTTTCGCCCTAAAAGCCTAAACCCTCTGCACCTAAAGCGTGCACCCTCAACACCGAAGCCTATAATGATCACACCACTGGGCTTTGACGTAACCAGGGAGAAAAATCAAAAAAAAACCTGCCATTTCGCAATGGCTCCTCTAAGAAGAAAAAGGTATTAACGTATGTTACTCCCTAAACCCTAAACCTTAAACCCCAAACCCTGAAGCCTAAACCCTAAGTCGCTCCCTATACCCTATACTAGACCCAAGAGTTACCTAGGAATAAAAAGGGTGCCCTTTTTGGTTTAAAGGGGTTTATAAGGGAACCTGAACCCTAAAAAAGGGAATAAGGGCCTACTCTGGGTCCCAGTATAAACCTAAAACCTAAACCCAAAACCGCTCCAAGGCCCAGAACAAAGCCAAGGCACCACCCAGCTAAGGTCTTGAAGTGATACTGCGACTTGCTCCTGGCATGGGCAGATGAGCAGCCCGGGTTGGAGGTTTAGGGGTTGGGGTTTAGGTGTTGGGGTTTAGGGTTTAGGGTTGGAGGTTTAGGTGTTGGGGTTTAGGGTTCCGGTTCAGGATAGGGGTTCAGAGGGTGGTTCAGGCGGGGTGTAAGGTTTAGGGTTTAGGATAGGGGTTCAGGGGGTGCTTTCGGGCGTTGGATTTACGGGGGTCGGGCTGTATCAGGTTGAGGAGTGTAGGATAAAGGTGTGGAGTTTAGCTTAACACACTGTCAAATCACTTCAATTGATTTTGTACCCAGCAGGGACGACAACTTTGACGATGCTCCGAGCTTCAAGTTAACCCGATAAGCAGTAGCTCGGAGCCCGGCAAGCATTGCGGGTACTAACCACATAGTATAGAAACCCCCCACCGCACGAAATAGCATCTTCAGACTCAGAGAAACTCTCTAACCCTCGGCATCAATTTAGCCCAACAGCCTTGTATAGTATGGTCTTTGAGCCCAGAAGCCTAATAAAAGAGTCCTTAGATCCCTAGGGTAAACTCCCATAAAACTACCACAGTTGAACCCTACGTGTCTCCCGAGGCAAAGACTTGCATAAAAGAAACAAAGAGCCTCAGAACTCATAACACCTGTCTGCTACTCGTGCTTCCCTGTACGCTCTGAGACGCTCCAAAAACTCTAAGTCAAGAAGCATCCCTTATGAATTTTATCCGGAACATCAATACATGCGTAACTTGATATTTCTTAGTGGGGGGGGGGGGCTTGGAGTCTCTGGGTACAGGAGCGGAATAGCCCCAAACATTAAACCTTAAATAGACTCCTGGTAGTCCTACCGCAATCCTGACAACAACCCTTAATCCTAAAGTAAGCCATAAAGTCATCCTCAAAGTAATCCTGAAACAGCTCAACAACTATATCAGCGCGCCTTTGGCCTTTCTGGTGCGGAGTCGCCAAGAGACTCGGCCCACCTGGGAAACCATTGCCTTAAGAGACTTGAGGACTTTAAGACCTAATGTACTTCAGGGCATCGGGTCTGACTGTTAGTTTGGGGTCTGGGTTTGGGGGTTTTTAAGGTTCAGGGTTTGGGGTTTGCTGTTTAGAGTCTATTCCAGACTCATAGGGCTGTTGCGGTCCCCGGATCCCGCATTCGACGAAAGACTCAACTATGAAAAACGAAACACACACACACACACACCCACACCCACACCCACACCCACAGAGACATACATATGGGAGTTTCCGAAAGGTAGGGGTACCTTATCTTGGGGTCTTTAGAATAAGGATCCTATTATCTCGGGTACTATATTCGGGTCCCCTATTTTCGGAAACTCCCCTTTGGTTAGTTCTCTGAGTTAGGGTCCCTGTTGCCATAAAAGCCCAAAGGCTGGACACCACGACTCCAGGCCGGCAGGCTGCAGACCAACGCCTGATGGACCTCCTCTAGCATACTTGGAGGGGCATCTTAAAGGGCTCCTTAAAGGAATCTATAGAGTTCCTTAGAGGGATCTATGGGGTTTAGGCTTTAGGGTCTACTTGGAGGAGCAGGGTACTTGGCAAGTCGCTTACAAGTAGGGTTATACTTGGGGCAACTCCTTCTAGGGTACTTATAACTCTACCTATAGCCTACTTACTGAGTAACCCGCCCTTCCAAGTAGCATCTATCACAGTGTATCACAAAATAATCCATCGTAGTCTGTTACTATAATGATTTATAGTCTGTTACAGTAAATTTCTGCATAGTATTGTGTTGTTGTTCTAGTATATTACGAAAAGTCCTTCTTTATAACCTATCATAGCCTTGTATGGTCTGCCTTGAGCCAGAGTATTTTGTCGTGTTTTATTGTTTGTAGAGTATATTAGAGTCTATATCGTATGTTTTAGTACTGCGGCGAATGTTGTCATCACCTGTTTCGAACCCATGCACAAACCCCTAGCAAAAGCTCTCTGAGGCAGTATGCCACCCGATACTAAATCAAGACATCTTGAACAACTCGCCCCCCCACCCCCGCCCCCCTGCCGGCTGCGAAGCCCCGTGAGGACCACACCACCGCGAGAAAGCCTCGTCGCTGGCGCCGGCCGAGCCTGCCTTTGCCATTGCATGAGCTATCGGCATGCTTTAAGGACGCATGGTGACGATTTTGTTTACATGCGGATCTTTAGACCC
>CAJNDT010004018.1:0-18926 GCA_905221615.1 Symbiodinium sp. CCMP2592
GCAGTATTGGTGAACCTATTGATGCCGGCTTCAGAGGAGCATTTGAAGCCCTATTGAAGCCGGCTTCAAACTGGCTTCAAATACCGTCCCAGTATTGGGGAAGCTATTGAAGCCGGCTTCAGGGGAAGTGATGGTAATACTGGGACTTGGGGCAGGCCGCGAACTAAATTTCTGCTTGTGGCATCCTGAGGCCAGCGGCTGACCCAAGACGATTCCTCATGGTTACCCGTCTATTTAGAATTTTAAATATCCCGAGTCCCCTCGGCTTCAAATACCGTCCCAATATTGGGGAATCGTATTTGAAGCCCTATTGAAGCCGGCTTCAAACTGGCTTCAAATACCGTCTCAGTATTGGATCACCGTGAAATAGAGTACGGCACCAGTTTAAGTAAATTGGTGACGTGGACCCCTTATACGAAATAACACAGCCTAAAGTGATGGTAATACTGCAACTGGAGCACCGTGAAATAGAGTACGGCACCAGTTTAAGTAAATTGGTGACGTGGACCCCTTATACGAAATAACACAGCCTAAAGTGATGGTAATACTGAAATTGGGGGCCGGCCGAGAACTATCCAATATCCGTGATGGGTTTTCTCCCCCCCCTCTCCCCCCGCCTCCCCCCGGCTTCAAATGTTTACCGTCCCAGTGATTGGGAATTTCGTATTTGCATTGAGCCGAATATCCCGAGTCCATCGGCTTACAAATTACCTTCCCAGTATGGGGAATCGTATTTGAAGCCCTATTGAAGCCGGCTCACAACTGGCTTCAAATTACCGTCACAGTAGGTCACCGTGAAATCGAGTACGGCACCAGTTAAGAAAATTGGTGACGTGGACCCTTATACGAAATAACACAGCATAAGTGATGGTAATACTTGCAACTTGGGGCAGGCCGATGAAAACTAGCAATAGCCGGAGGTCCCTTCGGCTTTCAATTCGTCCCCAGTATTGGGAAAGCGTAGTTGAATGACCCCTTATACGAAAAAACACAGCCTAAAGTGATGGTAATACTGCAACTTGGGGCAGGCCGAGAACTATCAATATCCGGAGTCCCCTCGGCTTCAAATACCGTCCCAGTATTGGGGAATCGTATTTGAATTGAAGCCGTCTTCAAACTGGCTTCAGATACAGTCGCAGTATTGGTGAAGCTATTGATGCCGGCTTCAGGGGAGTATTTGAAGCCCTATTGAAGCCGGCTTCAAACTGTCTTCAAATACCGTCCCAGTATTGGGGAAGCTATTGAAGCCGGCTTCATGGGAAGTGATGGTAATACTGGGACTTGGGGCAGGCCGCGAACTAAATTTCTGCTGGTGGCATCCTGAGGCCAGCGGCTGACCCATGACGATTCCTCATGGTTACCCGTCTATTGAGAATTTTAAATATCCCGAGTCCCCTCGGCTTCAAATACCGTCCCAATATTGGGGAATCGTATTTGAAGCCCTATTGAAGCCGGCTTCAAACTGGCTTCAAATACCGTCCCAGTATTGGATCACCGTGAAATAGAGTACGGCACCAGTTTAAGTAAATTGGTGACGTGGACCCCTTATACGAAATAACACAGCCTAAAGTGATGGTAATACTGCAACTGGATCACCGTGAACTAGAGTACGGCACCAGTTTAAGTAAATTGGTGACGTGGACCCCTTATACGAAATAACACAGCCTAAAGTGATGGTAATACTGCAACTTGGGGCAGGCCGAGAACTATCAATATCCGGAGTCCCCTCGGCTTCAAATACCGTCCCAGTATTGGGGAATCGTATTTGAATTGAGGCTGTGTTATTTCGTATAAGGGGTCCACGTCACCAATTTACTTAAACTGTTGCCGTACTCTATTTCACGGTGATCCGCAGTATTACCATCACTTGACCCCTTATACGAAAGAACACAGACTAAAGTGATGGTAATACTGCAACTTGGGGCAGGCCGCGAACTATCAATATCCGGAGTCCCCTCGGCTTCAAATACCGTCCCAGTATTGGGGAATCGTATTTGAATTGAAGCCGGCTTCAAACTGGCTTCAGATACAGTCGCAGTATTGGTGAAGCTATTGATGCCGGCTTCAGGGGAGGATTTGAAGCCCTATTGAAGCCGGCTTCAAACTGGCTTCAAATACCGTCCCAGTATTGGGGAAGCTATTGAAGCCGGCTTCATGGGAAGTGATGGTAATACTGGGACTTGGGGCAGGCCGCGAACTAAATTTCTGCTGGTGGCATCCTGAGGCCAGCGGCTGACCCATGACGATTCCTCATGGTTACCCGTCTATTTAGAATTTTAAATATCCCGAGTCCCCTCGGCTTCAAATACCGTCCCAATATTGGGGAATCGTATTTGAAGCCCTATTGAAGCGGCTTCAAACTGGCTTCAAATACCGTCCCAGTATTGGATCACCGTGAAATAGAGTACGGCACCAGTTTAAGTAAATTGGTGACGTGGACCCCTTATACGAAATAACACAGCCGAAAGTGATGGTAATACTGCAACTGGATCGTGAAATAGAGTACGGCACCAGTTTAAGTAAATTGGTGACGTGGACCCCTTATACGAAATAACACAGCCTAAAGGATGGTATGACTGCAACTTGGCAGGCCGAGAACTATCAATATCGGAGTCCCCTCGGCTTCAAATACCGTCCCATGGATTGGGGAATCGTATTGAATTGAAGCCGAATATCCCGAGTCCCCCGGCTTCAAATACCGTCCCAGTATTGGGGAATCGTATTTGAAGCCTAGTGAAGCCGGCTTCAAACTGGCTTCAAATACCGTCCAAGTATTGGATCACCGGAAATAGAGTCCGGCACAGTTTAAGTAAATTGGTGACGTGACCCCTTATACGAAATAACACAGCCTAAGTGATGGTAATACTGCAACTTGGGGCAGGCCGCGAACTATCAATATCCGGAGTCCCCTCGGCTTCAAATACCGTCCAGTATTGGGGAATCGTATTTGAATTGACCCCTTATACGAAAGAACACAGCCTAAAGTGATGGTAATACTGCAACTTGGGGCAGGCCGCGAACTATCAATATCCGGAGTCCCCTCGGCTTCAAATACCGTCCCAGTATTGGGGAATCGTATTTGAATTGAAGCCGGCTTCAAACTGGCTTCAGATACAGTCGCAGTATTGGTGAAGCTATTGATGCCGGCTTCAGGGGAGTATTTGAAGCCCTATTGAAGCCGGCTTCAAACTGGCTTCAAATACCGTCCCAGTATTGGGGAAGCTATTGAAGCCGGCTTCAAGGGAAGTGATGGTAATACTGGGACTTGGGGCAGGCCGCGAACTAAATTTCTGCTGGTGGCATCCTGAGGCCAGCGGCTGACCCATGACGATTCCTCATGGTTACCCGTCTATTTAGAATTTTAAATATCCCGAGTCCCCTCGGCTTCAAATACCGTCCCAATATTGGGGAATCGTATTTGAAGCCCTATTGAAGCCTGCTTCAAACTGGCTTCAAATACCGTCCCAGTATTGGATCACCGTGAAATAGAGTACGGCACCAGTTTAAGTAAATTGGTGACGTGGACCCCTTATACGAAATAACACAGCCTAAAGTGATGGTAATACTGCAACTGGATCACCGTGAAATAGAGTACGGCACCAGTTTAAGTAAATTGGTGACGTGGACCCCTTATACGAAATAACACAGCCTAAAGTGATGGTACTACTGCAACTTGGGGCAGGCCGAGAACTATCAATATCCGGAGTCCCCTCGGCTTCAAATACCGTCCCAGTATTGGGGAATCGTATTTGAATTGAGGCTGTGTTATTTCGTATAAGGGGTCCACGTCACCAATTTACTTAAACTGGTGCCGTACTCTATTTCACGGTGATCCGCAGTATTACCATCACTTGACCCCTTATACTAAAGAACACAGCCTAAAGTGATGGTAATACTGCAACTTGGGGCAGGCCGCGAACTATCAATATCCGGAGTCCCCTCGGCTTCAAATACCGTCCCAGTATTGGGGAATCGTATTTGAATTGAAGCCGGCTTCAAACTGGCTTCAGATACAGTCGCAGTATTGGGGAAGCTATTGATGCCGGCTTCAGGGGAGTATTTGAAGCCCTATTGAAGCCGGCTTCAAACTGGCTTCAAATACCGTCCCAGTATTGGGGAAGCTATTGAAGCCGGCTTCATGGGAAGTGATGGTAATACTGGGACTTGGGGCAGGCCGCGAAATAAATTTCTGCTGGTGGCATCCTGAGGCCAGCGGCTGACCCATGACGATTCCTCATGGTTACCCGTCTATTTAGAATTTTAAATATCCCGAGTCCCCTCGGCTTCAAATACCGTCCCAATATTGGGGAATCGTAGTTGAAGCCCTATTGAAGCCGGCTTCAAACTGGCTTCAAATACCGTCCCAGTATTGGATCACCGTGAAATAGAGTACGGCACCAGTTTAAGTAAATTGGTGACGTGGACCCCTTATACGAAATAACACAGCCTAAAGTGATAGTAATACTGCAACTGGATCACCGTGAAATAGAGTACGGCACCAGTTTAAGTAAATTGGTGACGTGGACCCCTTATACGAAATAACACAGCCTAAAGTGATGGTAATACTGCAACTTGGGGCAGGCCGAGAACTATCAATATCCGGAGTCCCCTCGGCTTCAAATACCGTCCCAGTATTGGGGAATCGTATTTGAATTGAAGCCGAATATCCCGAGTCCCCTCGGCTTCAAATACCGTCCCAGTATTGGGGAATCGTATTTGAATCCCTATTGAAGCCGGCTTCAAACTGGCTTCAAATACCGTCCCAGTATTGGATCACCGTGAAATAGAGTACGGCACCAGTTTAAGTAAATTGGTGACGTGGACCCCTTATACGAAATAACACAGCCTAAGTGATGGTAATACTCCAACTTGGGGCAGGCCGCGAACTATCAATATCCGGAGTCCCCTCGGCTTCAAATACCGTCCCAGTATTGGGGAATCGTATTTGAATTGACCCCTTATGCGAAAGAACACAGCCTAAAGTGATGGTAATACTGCAACTTGGGGCAGGCCGCGAACTATCAATATCCGGAGTCCCCTCGGCTTCAAATACCGTCCCAGTATTGGGGAATCGTATTTGAATTGAAGCCGGCTTCAAACTGGCTTCAGATACAGTCGCAGTATTGGTGAAGCTCTTGATGCCGGCTTCAGGGGAGTATTTGAAGCCCTATTGAAGCCGGCTTCAAACTGGCTTCAAATACCGTCCCAGTATTGGGGAAGCTATTGAAGCCGGCTTCATGGGAAGTGATGGTAATACTGGGACTTGGGGCATGCCGCGAACTAAATTTCTGCTGGTGGCATCCTGAGGCCAGCGGCTGACCCATGACGATTCCTCATGGTTACCCGTCTATTTAGAATTTTAAATATCCCGAGTCCCCTCGGCTTCAAATACCGGCCCAATATTGGGGAATCGTATTTGAAGCCCTATTGAAGCCGGCTTCAAACTGGCTTCAAATACCGTCCCAGTATTGGATCACCGTGAAATAGAGTACGGCACCAGTTTAAGTAAATTGGTGACGTGCACCCCTTATACGAAATAACACAGCCTAAAGTGATGGTAATACTGCAACTGGATCACCGTGAAATAGAGTACGGCACCAGTTTAAGTAAATTGGTGACGTGGACCTCTTATACGAAATAACACAGCCTAAAGTGATGGTAATACTGCAACTTGGGGCAGGCCGAGAACTATCAATATCCGGAGTCCCCTCGGCTTCAAATACCGTCCCAGTATTGGGGAATCGTATTTGAATTGAAGACGAATATCCCGAGTCCCCTCGGCTTCAAATACCGTCCCAGTATTGGGGAATCGTATTTGAAGCCCTATTGAAGCCGGCTTCAAACTGGCTTCAAATACCGTCCCAGTATTGGATCACCGTGAAATAGAGTACGGCACCAGTTTAAGTAAATTGGTGACGTGGACCCCTTATACGAAATAACACAGCCTAAGTGATGGTAATACTGCAACTTGGGGCAGGCCGCGAACTATCAATAGCCGGAGTCCCCTCGGCTTCAAATACCGTCCCAGTATTGGGGAATCGTATTTGAATTGACCCCTTATACGAAATAACACAGCCTAAAGTGATGGTAATACTGCAACTTGGGGCAGGCCGCGAACTATAAATATCCGGAGTCCCCTCGGCTTCAAATACCGTCCCAGTATTGGGGAATCGTATTTGAATTGCAGCCGGCTTCAAACTGGCTTCAGACACAGTCGCAGTATTGGTGAACCTATTGATGCCGGCTTCAGAGGAGTATTTGAAGCCCTATTGAAGCCGGCTTCAAACTGGCTTCAAATACCGTCCCAGTATTGGGGAAGCTATTGAAGCCGGCTTCAGGGGGAGTGATGGTAATACTGGGACTTGGGGCAGGCCGCGAACGAAATTTCTGCTGGTGGCATTCCTGTTGAGCCAGCGGCTGACCATGACGTTCCTCATGGTTTTACCGTCTATTAGGAATGTTTAAATATCCCGAGTTCCTCGGCTTCACATTACCGTCCCAATAATGGGAATCGATTTGAAAGCCCTATTTGAAGCCGGCTTCAAACTGGCTTCAAATACTGTACCGTATTGGTCACCGTGAAATAGAGTCGGCACCGTTTAAGTAAATGGTGACGGGCCCCTTATACGAAATACAAGCCCTAAAGTGATGGTTAAAAAATACTGCAAATGGATCACCGTGAAATAGAGTACGGCACCAGTTTAAGTAAATTGGTGACGTGGACCCCTTATACAAAATAACACAGCCTAAAGTGATGGTAATACTGCAACTTGGGGCAGGCCGAGAACTATCAATATCCGGAGTCCCCTCGGCTTCAAATACCGTCCCAGTATTGGGGAATCGTATTTGAATTGAGGCTGTGTTATTTCGTATAAGGGGTCCACGTCACCAATTTACTTAAACTGGTGCCGTACTCTATTTCACGGTGATCCGCAGTATTACCATCACTTGACCCCTTATACGAAAGAACACATCCTAAAGTGATGGTAATACTGCAACTTGGGGCAGGCCGCGAACTATCAATATCCGGAGTCCCCTCGGCTTCAAATACCGTCCCAGTATTGGGGAATCGTATTTGAATTGAAGCCGGCTTCAAACTGGCTTCAGATACAGTCGCAGTATTGTTGAAGCTATTGATGCCGGCTTCAGGGGAGTATTTGAAGCCCTATTGAAGCCGGCTTCAAACTGGCTTCAAATACCGTCCCAGTATTGGGGAAGCTATTGAAGCCGGCTTCATGGGAAGTGATGGTAATACTGGGACTTGGGGCAGGCAGCGAACTAAATTTCTGCTGGTGGCATCCTGAGGCCAGCGGCTGACCCATGACGATTCCTCATGGTTACCCGTCTATTTAGAATTTTAAATATCCCGAGTCCCCTCGGCTTCAAATACCGTCCCAATATTGGGGAATCGTATTTGAAGCCCTATTGAAGCCGGCTTCAAACTGGCTTCAAATACCGTCCCAGTATTGGATCACCGTGAAATAGAGTACGGCACCAGTTTAAGTAAATTGGGGACGTGGACCCCTTATACGAAATAACACAGCCTAAAGTGATGGTAATACTGCAACTGGATCACCGTGAAATAGAGTACGGCACCAGTTTAAGTAAATTGGTGACGTGTACCCCTTATACGAAATAACACAGCCTAAAGTGATGGTAATACTGCAACTTGGGGCAGGCCGCGAACAATAAATATCCGGAGTCCCCTCGGCTTCAAATACCGTCCCAGTATTGGGGAATCGTATTTGAATGAGGCGCTGTTTGTTATTCGGAGAAGGGCGTCCACGTCACCATGTACTAAAATTGGTGCGTACTCTATTTACGTGATCGCAGTATTAACATCCACTTGACCTATCACGAAAGAACACAGGCTAAAGTGATGGTAATACTGCAACTTGGGGCAGGCCGCGAACTATCAATATCCGGAGTCCCCTCGGCTTCAAATACCGTCCCAGTATTGGGGAATCGTATTTGAATTGAAGCCGGCTTCAAACTGGCTTCAGATACAGTCGCAGTATTGGTGAAGCTATTGATGCCGGCTTCAGGGGAGTATTTGAAGCCCTATTGAAGCCGGCTTCAAACTGGCTTCAAATACCGTCCCATTATTGGGGAAGCTATTGAAGCCGGCTTCATGGGAAGTGATGGTAATACTGGGACTTGGGGCAGGCCGCGAACTAAATTTCTGCTGGTGGCATCCTGAGGCCAGCGGCTGACCCATGACGATTCCTCATGGTTACCCGTCTATTTAGAATTTTAAATATCCCGCGTCCCCTCGGCTTCAAATACCGTCCCAATATTGGGGAATCGTATTTGAAGCCCTATTGAAGCCGGCTTCAAACTGGCTTCAAATACCGTCCCAGTATTGGATCACCGTGAAATAGAGTACGGCACCAGTTTAAGTAAATTGGTGACGTGTACCCCTTATACGAAATAACACAGCCTAAAGTGATGGTAATACTGCAACTGGATCACCGTGAAATAGAGTACGGCACCAGTTTAAGTAAATTGGTGACGTGGACCCCTTATACGAAATAACACAGCCTAAAATGATGGTAATACTGCAACTTGGGGCAGGCCGAGAACTATCAATATCCGGAGTCCCCTCGGCTTCAAATACCGTCCCAGTATTGGGGAATCGTATTTGAATTGAGGCTGTGTTATTTCGTATAAGGGGTCCACGTCACCAATTTACTTAACCTGGTGCCGTACTCTATTTCACGGTGATCCGCAGTATTACCATCACTTGACCCCTTATACGAAAGAACACAGCCTAAAGTGATGGTAATACTGCAACTTGGGGCAGGCCGCGAACTATCAATATCCGGAGTCCCCTCGGCTTCAAATACCGTGCCAGTATTGGGGAATCGTATTTGAATTGAAGCCGGCTTCAAACTGGCTTCAGATACAGTCGCAGTATTGGTGAAGCTATTGATGCCGGCTTCAGGGGAGTATTTGAAGCCCTATTGAAGCCGGCTTCAAACTGGCTTCAAATACCGTCCCAGTATTGGGGAAGCTATTGAAGCCGGCTTCATGGGGAGTGATGGTAATACTGGGACTTGGGGCAGGCCGCGAACTAAATTTCTGCTGGTGGCATCCTGAGGCCAGCGGCTGACCCATGACGATTCCTCATGGTTACCCGTCTATTTAGAATTTTAAATATCCCGAGTCCCCTCGGCTTCAAATACCGTCCCAATATTGTGGAATCGTATTTGAAGCCCTATTGAAGCCGGCTTCAAACTGGCTTCAAATACCGTCCCAGTATTGGATCACCGTGAAATAGAGTACGGCACCAGTTTAAGTAAATTGGTGACGTGGACCCCTTATACGAAATAACACAGCCTGAAGTGATGGTAATACTGCAACTGGATCACCGTGAAATAGAGTACGGCACCAGTTTAAGTAAATTGGTGACGTGGACCCCTTATACGAAATAACACAGCCTAAAATGATGGTAATACTGCAACTTGGGGCAGGCCGAGAACTATCAATATCCGGAGTCCCCTCGGCTTCAAATACCGTCCCAGTATTGGGGAATCGTATTTGAATTGAGGCTGTGTTATTTCGTATAAGGGGTCCACGTCACCAATTTACTTAAACTGGTGCCGTACTCTATTTCACTGTGATCCGCAGTATTACCATCACTTGACCCCTTATACGAAAGAACACAGCCTAAAGTGATGGTAATACTGCAACTTGGGGCAGGCCGCGAACTATCAATATCCGGAGTCCCCTCGGCTTCAAATACCGTCCCAGTATTGGGGAATCGTATTTGAATTGCAGCCGGCTTCAAACTGGCTTCAGATACAGTCGCAGTATTGGTGAAGCTATTGATGCCGGCTTCAGGGGAGTATTTGAAGCCCTATTGAAGCCGGCTTCAAACTGGCTTCAAATACCGTCCCAGTATTGGGGAAGCTATGGAAGCCGGCTTCATGGGAAGTGATGGTAATACTGGGACTTGGGGCAGGCCGCGAACTAAATTTCTGCTGGTGGCATCCTGAGGCCAGCGGCTGACCCATGACGATTCCTCATGGTTACCCGTCTATTTAGAATTTTAAATATCCCGAGTCCCCTCGGCTTCAAATACCGTCCCAATAGTGGGGAATCGTATTTGAAGCCCTATTGAAGCCGGCTTCAAACTGGCTTCAAATACCGTCCCAGTATTGGATCACCGTGAAATAGAGTACGGCACCAGTTTAAGTAAATTGGTGACGTGGACCCCTTATACGAAATAACACAGCCTAAAGTGATGGTAATACTGCAACTGGATCACCGTGAAATAGAGTACGGCACCAGTTTAAGTAAATTGGTGACGTGGACCCCTTATCCGAAATAACACAGCCTAAAGTGATGGTAATACTGCAACTTGGGGCAGGCCGAGAACTATCAATATCCGGAGTCCCCTCGGCTTCAAATACCGTCCCAGTATTGGGAATCGTATATTTCTTGAATTGAGGGGCTGTGTTAGTTGTATAAGGGGTCACGTCAACAATTTACTTAAAACTGGTTGCCGTTTACTCTATTTCACGGTTGATCCGCGGTATTACCATCACTTGACCTTATACGAAAGAACACAACCTAAAGTGATGGTAATACTGCAACTTGGGGCAGGCCGCGAACTATCAATATCCGGAGTCCCCTCGGCTTCAAATACCGTCCCAGTATTGGGGAATCGTATTTGAATTGAAGCTGGCTTCAGATACAGTCGCAGTATTGGTGAAGCTATTGATGCCGGCTTCAGGGGAGTATTTGAAGCACTATTGAAGCCGGCTTCAAACTGGCTTCAAATACCGTCCCAGTATTGGGGAAGCTATTGAAGCCGGCTTCATGGGAAGTGATGGTAATACTGGGACTTGGGGCAGGCCGCGAACTAAATTTCTGCTGGGGGATCATGAGGCCAGCGCTGACCCAGACGATTACTCATGGTTACCGTTCTATTTAGACTTTAAAGAGTCCCGAGTAACCCTCGGCTTCAAATACAGTCCCAAATTGGGGATCGTAATTGAAGCCATATGAAGCCGGCTTCAAAACTGGCTTCAAAATTCCCGCCCAGTATTGGATCACAGTTGAATGGAGGTTACGGCACCAGTTAAGTAAATGGTGGACGTGGACCCCTTTATACGAATAAAAACAGCCTAAAAGTGATGGAATACTGGCCAATGGATCACCGTGTGAATAGGTACCGGCACCAGTGTAAGTCAATTGGTGACGTGGGAACCATTATACGAAATAAAACAGCCTAAAAGTGTGGTAATACTGCAACTTGGGAGGCGAGAACTATCAAATATCCGGAGTTCCCCTCGGCTTGCAAATTTTGACCGTCCCAGTATTGGGGAATCGTATTTGAATTGAAGACGAATATCCCGAGTCCCCTCGGCTTCAACTACCGTCCCAGTATTGGGGAATCGTATTTGAAGCCCTATTGAAGCCGGCTTCAAACTGGCTTCAAATACCGTCCCAGTATTGGATCACCGTGAAATAGAGTACGGCACCAGTTTAAGTAAATTGGTGACGTGGACCCCTTATACGAAATACCACAGCCTAAGTGATGGTAATACTGCAACTTGGGGCAGGCCGCGAACTATCAATATCCGGAGTCCCCTCGGCTTCAAATACCGTCCCAGTATTGGGGAATCGTATTTGAATTGACCCCTTATACGAAAGAACACAGCCTAAAGTGATGGTAATAGTGCAACTTGGGGCAGGCCGCGAACTATCAATATCCGGAGTCCCCTCGGCTTCAAATACCGTCCCAGTATTGGGGAATCGTATTTGAATTGAAGCCGGCTTCAAACTGGCTTCAGATACAGTCGCAGTATTGGTGAAGCTATTGATGCCGGCTTCAGGGGAGTATTTGCAGCCCTATTGAAGCCGGCTTCAAACTGGCTTCAAATACCGTCCCAGTATTGGGGAAGCTATTGAAGCCGGCTTCATGGGAAGTGATGGTAATACTGGGACTTGGGGCAGGCCGCGAACTAAATTTCTGCTGGTGGCATCCTGAGGCCATCGGCTGACCCATGACGATTCCTCATGGTTACCCGTCTATTTAGAATTTTAAATATCCCGAGTCCCCTCGGCTTCAAATACCGTCCCAATATTGGGGAATCGTATTTGAAGCCCTATTAAAGCCGGCTTCAAACTGGCTTCAAATACCGTCCCAGTATTGGATCACCGTGAAATAGAGTACGGCACCAGTTTAAGTAAATTGGTGACGTGGACCCCTTATACGAAATAACACAGCCTAAAGTGATGGTAATACTGCAACTGGATCACCGTGAAATAGAGTACGGCACCAGTTTAAGTAAATTGGTGACGTGGACCCCTTATACGAAATAACACAGCCTAAAGTGATGGTAATACTGCAACTTGGGTCAGGCCGAGAACTATCAATATCCGGAGTCCCCTCGGCTTCAAATACCGTCCCAGTATTGGGGAATCGTATTTGAATTGAGGCTGTGTTATTTCGTATAAGGGGGCCACGTCACCAATTTACTTAAACTGGTGCCGTACTCTATTTCACGGTGATCCGCAGTATTACCATCACTTTAGTGTTCTTTCGTATAAGGGGTCCACGTCACCAATTTACTTAAATTTGTGCCGTACTCTATTTCACAGTGTTCCAATACTGGGACGGTATTTGAAGCCAGTTTGAAGCCGGCTTCAATAGGGCTTCAAATACTAAGCCAGTTTGAAGCCGGCTTCAATAGGGCTTCAAATGCTCCCCTGAAGCCGGCTTCAATAGCTTCACCAATACTGGGATTGTGTCTGAAGCTAGTTTGAAGCCGGCTTCAATAGGGCTTCAAATACGATTCCCCAATACTGGGACGGTATTTGAAGCCGAGGGGACTCGGGATATTTAAAATTCTAAATTGACGGGTAAATGCTTGGACATTTAAATTATTTAAATTATTTAAATCGGGTGGGGGAATTAAATAATTTAATTAATTTAAATGTCCCAGCATTTAAAGTGATGGTAATACTGCAACTTGGGGCAGGCCGCGAACTATAAATATCCGGAGTCCCCTCGGCTTCAAATACCGTCCCAGTATTGGGGAATAGTATTTGAATTGAAGCCTTAAATGCTGGGACATTTAAATTATTTAAATTATTTAAATCGGGTGGGGGAATTAAATAATTTAATTAATTTAAATGTCCCAGCATTTAGGCTGTGTTATTTCGTATAAGGGGTCCACGTCACCAATTTACTTAAACTGTTGCCGTACTCTATTTCACGGTGATCCAGTTGCAGTATTACCATCACTTTAGGCTGTGTTATTTCGTATAAGGGGTCCACGTCACCAATTTACTTAAACTGGTGCCGTACTCTATTTCACGGTGATCCAATACTGGGACGGTATTTGAAGACAGTTTGAAGCCGGCTTCAATAGGGCTTCAAATACGATTCCCCAATATTGGGACGGTATTTGAAGCCGAGGGGACTCGGGATATTTAAAATTCTAAATAGACGGGTAACCATGAGGAATCGTCATGGGTCAGCCGCTGGCCTCAGGATGCCACCAGCAGAAATTTAGTTCGCGGCCTGCCCCAAGTCCCAGTATTACCATCACTTCCCAGGAAGCCGGCTTCAATAGCTTCCCCAATACTGGGACGGTATTTGAAGCCAGTTTGAAGCCGGCTTCAATAGGGCTTCAAATACTCCCCTGAAGCCGGCATCAATAGCTTCACCAATACTGCGACTGTCTCTGAAGCCAGTTTGAAGCCGGCTTCAATTCAAATACGATTCCCCAATACTGGGACGGTATTTGAAGCCGAGGGGACTCCGGATATTGATAGTTCGCGGCTTGCCCCAAGTTGCAGTATTACCATCACTTAGGCTGTGTTATTTCGTATAAGGGGTCCACGTCACCAATTTACTTAAACTGGTGCCGTACTCTATTTCACAGTGATCCACTGGGACGGTATTTGAAGCCAATTTGAAGCCGGATTCAATATGGCTTCACATACGATTCCCCAATACTGGGACGGTATTTGAAGCCGAGGGGACTCGGGATATTTAAATACTCCCCTGAAGCCGGCTTCAATAGCTTCACCAATACTGGGACTGTGTCTGAAGCTAGTTTGAAGCCGGCTTCAATAGGGCTTCAAATACGATTCCCCAATACTGGGACGGTATTTGAAGCCGAGGGGACTCGGGATATTTAAAATTCTTAGTTCGCGGACTGCCCCAAGTCCCAGTATTACCATCACTTCCCCTGAAGCCGGCTTCAAAAGCTTCGCCAATACTGCGACTGTGTCTGAAGCCAGTTTGAAGCCGGCTTCAATAGGGCTTCAAATACGATTCCCCAATACTGGGACGGTATTTGAAGCCGAGGATTACGGATATTTATAGTTCGCGGCCTGCCCCAAGTTGCAGTATTACCATCACTTTAGGCTGTGTTCTTTCGTATAAGGGGTCCACGTCACCAATTTACTTAAATTGGTGTCGTACTCTATTTCACAGTGTTCCAATACTGGGACTGTATTTGAAGCCAGTTTGAAGCCGGCTTCAATAGGGCTTCAAATACGAAGCCAGTTTGAAGCCGGCTTCAATAGGGCTTCAAATGCTCCCCTGAAGCCGGCTTCAATAGCTTCACCAATACTGGGATTGTGTCTGAAGCTAGTTTGAAGCCGGCTTCAATAGGGCTTCAAATACGATTCCCCAATACTGGGACGGTATTTGAAGCCGAGGGGACTCGAATATCCCGAGTCCCCTCGGCTTCAAATACCGTCCCAGTATTGGGGAATCGTATTTGAAGCCCTATTGAAGCCGGCTTCAAACTGGCTTCAAATACCGTCCCAGTATTGGATCACCGTGAAATAGAGTACGGCACCAGTTTAAGTAAATTGGTGACGTGGACCCCTTATACGAAATAACACAGCCTAAGTGCTGGTAATACTGCAACTTGGGGCAGGCCGCGAACTATCAATATCCGGAGTCCCCTCGGCTTCAAATACCGTCCCAGTATTGGGGAATCGTATTTGAATTGACCCCTTATACAAAAGAACACAGCCTAAAGTGATGGTAATACTGCAACTTGGGGCAGGCCGCGAACTATCAATATCCGGAGTCCCCTCGGCTTCAAATACCGTCCCAGTATTGGGGAATCGTATTTGAATTGAAGCCGGCTTCAAACTGGCTTCAGATACAGCCGCAGTATTGGTGAAGCTATTGATGCCGGCTTCAGGGGAGTATTTGAAGCCCTATTGAAGCCGGCTTCAAACTGGCTTCAAATACCGTCCCAGTATTGGGGAAGCTATTGAAGCCGGCTTCATGGGAAGTGATGGTAATACTGGGACTTGGGGCAGGCCGCGAACTAAATTTCTGCTGGTGGCATCCTGAGGCCAGCGGCTGACCCATGACGACTCCTCATGGTTACCCGTCTATTTAGAATTTTAAATATCCCGAGTCCCCTCGGCTTCAAATACCGTCCCAATATTGGGGAATCGTATTTGAAGCCCTATTGAAGCCGGCTTCAAACTGGCTTCAAATACCGTCCCAGTATTGGATCACCGTGAAATAGAGTACGGCACCAGTTTAAGTAAATTGGTGACGTGTACCCCTTATACGAAATAACACAGCCTAAAGTGATGGTAATACTGCAACTGGATCACCGTGAAATAGAGTACGGCACCAGTTTAAGTAAATTGGTGACGTGGACCCCTTATACGAAATAACACAGCCTAAAGTGATGGTAATACTGCAACTTGGGGCAGGCCGAGAACTATCAATATCCGTAGTCCCCTCGGCTTCAAATACCGTCCCAGTATTGGGGAATCGTATTTGAATTGAGGCTGTGTTATTTCGTATAAGGGGTCCACGTCACCAATTTACTTAAACTGGTGCCGTACTCTATTTCACGGTGATCCGCAGTATTACCATCACTTTAGTGTTCTTTCGTATAAGGGGTCCACGTCACCAATTTACTTAAATTGGTGCCGTACTCTATTTCACAGTGTTCCCATACTGGGACGGTATTTGAAGCCAGTTTGAAGCCGGCTTCAATAGGGCTTCAAATACGAAGCCAGTTTGAAGCCGGCTTCAATAGGGCTTCAAATGCTCCCCTGAAGCAGGCTTCAATAGCTTCACCAATACTGGGATTGTGTCTGAAGCTAGTTTGAAGCCGGCTTCAATAGGGCTTCAAATACGATTCCCCAATACTGGGACGGTATTTGAAGCCGAGGGGACTCGGGATATTTAAAATTCTAAATTGACGGGTAAATGCTGGGACATTTAAATTATTTAAATTATTTAAATCGGGTGGGGGAATTAAATAATTTAATTAATTTAAATGTCCCAGCATTTAAAGTGATGGTAATACTGCAACTTGGGGCAGGCCGCGAACTATAAATATCCGAAGTCCCCTCGGCTTCAAATACCGTCCCAGTATTGGGGAATCGTATTTGAATTGAAGCCTTAAATGCTGGGACATTTAAATTATTTAAATTATTTAAATCGGGTGGGGGAATTAAATAATTTAATTAATTTAAATGTCCCAGCATTTAGGCTGTGTTATTTCGTATAAGGGGTCCACGTCACCAATTTACTTAAACTGTTGCCGTACTCTATTTCACGGTGATCCAGTTGCAGTATTACCATCACTTTAGGCTGTGTTATTTCGTATAAGGGGTCCACGTCACCAATTTACTTAAACTGGTGCCGTACTCTATTTCACGGTGATCCAATACTGGGACGGTATTTGAAGCCAGTTTGAAGCCGGGTTCAATAGGGCTTCAAATACGATTCCCCAATATTGGGACGGTATTTGAAGCCGAGGGGACTCGGGATATTTAAAATTCTAAATAGACGGGTAACCATGGGGAATCGTCATGGGTCAGCCGCTGGCCTCAGGATGCCACCAGCAGAAATTTAGTTCGCGGCCTGCCCCAAGTCCCAGTATTACCATCACTTCCCATGAAGCCGGCTTCAATAGCTCCCCCAATACTGGGACGGTATTTGAAGCCAGTTTGAAGCCGGCTTCAATAGGGCTTCAAATACTCCCCTGAAGCCGGCATCAATAGCTTCACCAATACTTCGACTGTATCTGAAGCCAGTTTGAAGCCGGCTTCAATTCAAATACGATTCCCCAATACTGGGACGGTATTTGAAGCCGAGGGGACTCCGGATATTGATAGTTCTCGGCCTGCCCCAAGTTGCAGTATTACCATCACTTTAGGCTGTGTTATTTCGTATAAGGGGTCCACGTCACCAATTTACTTACACTGGTGCCGTACTCTATTTCACAGTGATCCACTGGGACGGTATTTGAAGCCAATTTGAAGCCGGCTTCAATATGGCTTCACATACGATTCCCCAATACTGGGACGGTATTTGAAGCCGAGGGGACTCGGGATATTTAAATACTCCCCTGCAGCCGGCTTCAATAGCTTCACCAATACTGGGACTGTGTCTGAAGCTAGTTTGAAGCCGGCTTCAATAGGGCTTCAAATACGATTCCCCAATACTGGGACGGTATTTGAAGCCGAGGGGACTCGGGATATTTAAAATTCTTAGTTCGCGGCCTGCCCCAAGTCCCAGTATTACCATCACTTCCCCTGAAGCCGGCTTCAAAAGCTTCGCCAATACTGCGACTGTGTCTGACGCCAGTTTGAAGCCGGCTTCAATAGGGCTTCAAATACGATTCCCCAATACTGGGACGGTATTTGAAGCCGAGGATTCCGGATATTTATAGTTCGCGGCCTGCCCCAAGTTGCAGTATTACCATCACTTTAGGCTGTGTTCTTTCGTATAAGGGGTCCACGTCACCAATTTACTTAAATTGGTGTCGTACTCTATTTCACAGTGTTCCAATACTGGGACTGTATTTGAAGCCAGTTTGAAGCCGGCTTCAATAGGGCTTCAAATACGAAGCCAGTTTGAAGCCGGCTTCAATAGGGCTTCAAATGCTCCCCTGAAGCCGGCTTCAATAGCTTCACCAATACTGGGATTGTGTCTGAAGCTAGTTTGAAGCCGGCTCAAATACGATTCCCCAATACTGGGACGGTATTTGAAGCCGAGGGGACTCGAATATCCCGAGTCCCCTCGGCTTCAAATACCGTCCCAGTATTGGGGAATCGTATTTGAAGCCCTATTGAAGCCGGCTTCAAACTGGCTTCAAATACCGTCCCAGTATTGGATCACCGTGAAATAGAGTACGGCACTAGTTTAAGTAAATTGGTGACGTGGACCCCTTATACGAAATAACACAGCCTAAGTGATGGTAATACTGCAACTTGGGGCAGGCCGCGAACTATCAATATCCGGAGTCCCCTCGGCTTCAAATACCGTCCCAGTATTGGGGAATCGTATTTGAATTGACCCCTTATACGAAAGAACAAAGCCTAAAGTGATGGTAATACTGCAACTTGGGGCAGGCCGCGAACTATCAATATCCGGAGTCCCCTCGGCTTCAAATACCGTCCCAGTATTGAGGAATCGTATTTGAATTGAAGCCGGCTTCAAACTGGCTTCAGATACAGTCGCAGTATTGGTGAAGCTATTGATGCCGGCTTCAGGGGAGTATTTGAAGCCCTATTGAAGCCGGCTTCAAACTGGCTTCAAATACCGTCCCAGTATTGGGGAAGCTATTGAAGCCGGCTTCATGCGAAGTGATGGTAATACTGGGACTTGGGGCAGGCCGCGAACTAAATTTCTGCTGGTGGCATCCTGAGGCCAGCGGCTGACCCATGACGATTCCTCATGGTTACCCGTCTATTTATAATTTTAAATATCCCGAGTCCCCTCGGCTTCAAATACCGTCCCAATATTGGGGAATCGTATTTGAAGCCCTATTGAAGCCGGCTTCAAACTGGCTTCAAATACCGTCCCAGTATTGGATCACCGTGAAATAGAGTACGGCACCAGTTTAAGTAAATTGTTGACGTGGACCCCTTATACGAAATAACACAGCCTAAAGTGATGGTAATACTGC
>CAJNDT010004019.1:0-18922 GCA_905221615.1 Symbiodinium sp. CCMP2592
TGTGACGAGTGGCAGCTTCGAATCAATCGGTTGTACCAGGAGAGAGCTATCACTGCTATGCAGCACTGTCGACAAATCAACTTCATCGCCGATGGGTCTACTCACAGCACCAGCGATTGTCTTGTGACAGTGGCTTGGGCGAATGAGATTGCTGCTGCAGTGTTTGCACCCATGCAAGTGATGAAGACTGGACAAGTTTCTCCACAAGACCGGTTTGACGACGACCTGCTTCTTCACATATCAAAGCGAAAGAAGCTGGAAAGGATTGCTGCATTCAGCCAGCTTCAAGCGATCAGTCACCAAATCTGGATTTTGCACAGAGGGCGAATGGATTTGGGCTCTTTCAAGATCGCCCCCTCTCTTGGGCAGAGGCCTGTGAAAAGATATGAAAGCAGGGTGGTTTTCCCAGTTGGAAAAGAAGACAATGACATTGACCGCTGTTTTCAGTGGTTGAGGGACAATCCGGATCCGGCTGAAGGCAGAGTGCCAGAAGGCAGAGTGCCAGAAGGCAGAGTGCCACCAGCTTTTCCTCATGTCTCGTTTCTGAAGACAATGTCTGAGGATGGAGAGATCACAAATGTGCTCCCCGTCTTGCCAGAGTCAGAGAAGTGGTGGCTGAACATTCCACTGCTGGTCTTGGGCCTGGACCAGGGCAGCATCGGACTTGCTGGCATGGCCTATGCTATGCGTGAAAACATGATTCATGTGAAATGTGACAAGATTCACAGGGCCATTCGAGATTTCAAAAACAGCATGTCGAGATGCCTCAAAGAACTCTTCCTGAAAGCACAACTTCACTCCTCTTACATCTTTGCCCTGAATTATAAACCCTTTGGAAGTGGTGGTTTCTACCAGCAGAAGAAGGAAATGCTGGCGAGTTGTGTTTCCTGCACATCACCGAGCAGAAGCTTGTTGTGGGACGCTTTTCGAGATAAGATTGCCTATGGCTTAGACAGGCAGCTATCCGGTGACGAGCATGAGATTGAACATATGCTTGCAAATGTCGAATCCTTCATGAAGAAGGGCAGCTTGGTGAAATCCTCCAGATGGTTCAGCTGGAACCAGCTATGTTGTGAGCAACTTCATGAGTTTCATGTCCGCAAAATGCTGCTGGCTGATCATTTCGGTGAAGATCAATCTTTCAGCCCTTGCTCAAGGGAAAGACTCAGCCTGTATTCCAACTCGGCGAATACACAATCGGGCAAGGAGCTCTTCGAAGGCAGAGTGCCAGAGTCCGAAGGCAGAGTGCCGGACTCTGACAATGGTGAGAGGCAGGAAGTTGCACTGGGTGATTTGCAAAAGCTGTCACAGGCTGGTCGTGCCACTGATCCACGGAAAGAACTCAGCTTGTTGAAAGCCAGCATGGGGGGCTTCAAGTTGGCATACTATCTCATGACAGAAGACCTTTTCGATCACTCCAAGATATTGTACAAAGTGACCGAACCGTTTTGGACATGGTATGGGAAACAAGTAAAAAACGTTAAATCGCCGCAGGATGGTCGAGGTTATGCCGAGTTGATGACAGTGAATGATGCCTGGAAAGCAGACCAACATTTGTTGCAGATTGTCTCCAACCTGCAGAAGACCGAGTTGTGGAAGGAGCATCTGGATACTGATTTACACGAGCCCGCAGAAAAAATCATGATGTTGAGCTTGCATTTGCTGATGAACAGGGTCTGGACTTGCAGTCTTTTTTCACTTCTACCAGATGCCTATGCGGGATTGCTGTCACCTGATGCAGAAATTCGGACGATCACGGCTTTGAAGGCAAAGGGCCATCACACATCACTCTTGAGGTTGGAGTCGACATTGGCACGGTCCACTCCAAGTGTTCATGCCCGGCAACTCTTCACAGACCTGCAAGTTGGAATCAGCCATCCTTCGAGACTTTTTCTGGAAACATTGGAGGCACAGGGATATGAAGTGGCGCCTCCGGGGTCAGAAGACATTGTCGTGGATGATGTTGACACAGAGCAGGACGGGGAGATGGAGGATTCTGTGCCTGAAGAAGCAGATGACGGTGCCGGAGTTGGTGACATTTTGTTAGACGGGCAAGAGGGCAGAGTGCCAGCTCAAAGGACTGTAACAATATCGGTACCAGCATGCCCTGCAACCCACCTGCTGAGTGTTCTGGTGTAGACGCTGCCAGACAACAAGATTGTGGAAGATGTGCACAACAAGATTCGTAATGATTCTTTGTTGAACAAAACCCGCAAGCAAACATACTCCACGATTCAAACTGTGATCGAGAATTAAAACGTCTTTGAAAGCCGTTCAATCAGGCATCCGGCAAAAGTCAAACGGGAATATTTTGAAAGGGAGTTTTGGAATGTGGACAGGAAGCGCCAAAAGTTGTGCTTCAGAGGATGTGTCCACAAGCTGCCGTCACAGTATACCGAGATTGTCGGCGACAAGACATGGAACACCCTGTCAGAAGCGACACTCGAACGAGCATCAGCTGCGTGGTCATGGCTAATTCACTACAATGATGCAAGACTGGCATCTCAGCATGTTCCCTTGCGTGCTGGGAAGTTTAGCAGCCTTGCAGCCCCTTTGAAGATCTTGAACCATGTCTTGGATTTGACATGCTATCTCTCTCTTGGGGCAAAAACCTGGGCTGCTCTCATGTGGCCATTGGTCCAGCATGAGGACCAGTCGACAGGAGAGATATATTTTGTTTTGAAGGCAGAGTGCCCGGATGGTTCCAGCGTCAAGGCCTGCTGGATTCATTTGTATGGGCCCCAGTATTGGGAAGTCATCGAAACAGAGGCAGTCTTCTGGAATGGCTTCATTTGCCTCCGTCGTTGTGCTACAAGCTCAGTGTCACTTCTATCCTATATGTTGCAGCATCCCAAGTGACATGTTTTCATTTAGGATTCTGTCAACTGTCGACCCATACAGAAAATAGTACAATAAACTTATATAAGTTTTGCTGTGCTTGTTTTTGCTGACTCGACTGAGGGAAATGTCACAAGCATGTCGGACTCTCGCAGACTGCCAGAATCTCGCCGAGCATGTGATCTCCCAGACTGGAAACGTAGACGAAAAAAAGCGAAAGGAGCTGCAACGAATGCGCCGTCCAAAGATCATGAGCCTGATCGCTTCTCATCACCTTCCGGAAGATGAGGATTTCATGCGCAAAATTGAGGCTATGTATTCGACAGCCAAAGATTCAACAGAGGATGAGGATGAGGATGACATTATCATGGGGGACTTTGTTGATGAGCTGGTTCTTGACGACCTGCTTGCTGAGGACAAACAGGAATTTAAAATGGTCTCAGACGCAGTCAGAAAAAGCAGAATCAAAAGGGTGCATCAAACCTGGCAGGCCATCAAGACGCAGCAAGCAAAGGCCAAGGCAAAGGGCAAGGCCAAAGCAAAGACCAAAGCAAAGGCCAAGCCACAGGCCAAACGGAAAGCCAAGAGAAAGATTTGTCGCCCACGTATGTTGACCAGGAAGCAACCCGCGCCTCCTGATGAAAGTGGTCAAGAGGGAGCAGAAGGCAGAGTGCCAGCACCTCCTGCTGAGGTGCCGGTGGAGCCGGAGCCTGATAATCACGTGGAGGCCGCGGAAGGCAGAGTGCCAGCCCCTCCTGCTGAGATGCCGGAGGTGCCTTCTGCAATCCCTGTCCCAGAGCCTGATGATCACGTGGAGCCCGAGGAAGGCAGAGTGCCAGCCCCTCCTGCTGAGATGCCGGAGGTGCCTGCTGCAATCCCTGTCCCAGAGCCTGATGATCACGTGGAGCCCGAGGAAGGCAGAGTGCCAGCCCCTCCTGCTGAGATGCCGGAGGTGCCTGCAGTGCCTATCCAAGCACTCGAGCCACGGGAGGTTGCAGTCCGTGGCCCCCAACATCAGCGGCGGCCGAACCGTGTTGACTACCAAGGGGTATGGACACCTGTTCAATGCCCGGAGTGTCCCAAGATCGCTGGTGAGATGAAGTACGACCCGAATCCTGGTGGCACTGACAAAGCAAAATGGTTTCTCCTAGTTCGTGTGACAGACGGCGGTCTCTTGGAAAGATTCGGAACATTTGTTATAGCTTCGATGTGGTTGCCTGATCTGCTGTGTGTTGTGTCACATTACATGAACCCATGTGTGTCTGGCATTGAAGGCGAGTGGAGCCACCTCGTACCCTATCACTGGGGACGTGTGGCTTCCAAGATGACAGAAGCGCAGGCCAGACAACACGTCATTGACCATAGGCCCTGTTGTGGCCCGACCAGTAGGCCTGGCAACAACTAGAGGATTCATCCTGCGCTGCAAAGAAAAGTTGTGTGTCTGTCTGTGTGCTTGCATTGATGGCAGCGGGTCCTGCTAGATTGGAATGCGTCCGAGAGACTGTGTGTTTCTGCTTGGGGAAGACGGATTGCGAAAGCATGTTCGCATTTTCCCACATGTGGAATTTGTCACGTGCAAGCACATGGACAATCATTTCGAGTGCCACAACCCGGAAGCCGCACAAACTAGCACATGTGGTTTGAAGCCGTGCGTGCTTGTGACTGAACAGTAGCCGTCCAGAGCAATGCATTTCGCCCCGATCGAACGAGGAGAGTGTTTCTTCAGAGGCGAGCTCTCCCCAATCTTGATCAAAACCGCTTGAGAAAAATTGGCCAAAGCGCCTGTCCAGTGGAGACCAGCTGAGAGATGGAAGGAAGTTTATGACGACGTGCCTTGGGAAATCATGGTTCGCTACCTGCGTTACTGGCCACTTATTGGCTCCCGCATTACAGCAGGCCTCAGGCTTCTTCTACAGCACGAAGGCCCCTTCCCGAAGTGTTATCAGGTGGGTGAAGGAGAAGAACCGCTGGAGTTGCCGCGCGTTTCTCTCGTTTGTGATTTTGTTTATGTTTGGAACTACGAAGATGAACAACAACGGCAGTTTGTCCTTCAGATGAAACCCCTCTCACTTGTTGCCATCCGTCTCGGTGGTCCGGGGGAACTTCCTGACCTTGATGCTGGAGCAATACCTTTGACCGACCATCTTCGTGCAAAGTTGGGGATGAATTCCAAATGGCAATAATTAATGGATCTTGAGGCGGGAAGGCAGAGTGCCAGCAGCTGGGAAGGCAGAGTGCCAGACGTTGTCGCGTCACCCAGCTGGACCCTGCTTCGCCTGCACGTGATTCGCTTGACAGTGTGGTCAACGCAGAAAAGCGCAACATCCAGCAGTTCGTAGCCACTTCACGTGATTTGTGCATCCCTAATACTATCAAACCCTAAAACTATGGCACTCTGCCTTCTAGCCCCAAACCCTAAATACTAAAGACCCTGAAACTCTAACCCTACCCCTTTCATTACCCTCAAACCCTAACACTATGGCACTCTGCCTCCTAACCCCAAACCCTAAATATACTAAAGACCCTGAAACTCTAACCCTAACCCTTTCATTACCCTCAAACCCCTAATACTATGGCACTCTGCCTCCTAACCCCAAACCCTAAATATACTAAAGACCCTGAAACTCTAACCCTAACCCTTTCATTACCCTCAAACCCCTAATACTATGGCACTCTGCCTTCTAACCCCAAACCCTAAATACTAAAGACCCTGAAACTCTAACCCTAACCCTTCATTACCCTCAAACCCTAACACTATGGCACTCTGCCTTCTAACCCCAAACCCTAAATATAATAAAGACCCTGAAACTCTAACCCTAACCCTTTCATTACCCTCAAACCCCTAATACTATGGCACTCTGCCTTCTAACCCCAAACCCTAAATATACTAAAGACCCTGAAACTCTAACCCTAACCCTTTCAGTACCCTCAAACCCCTAATACTATGGCACTCTGCCTTCTAACCCCAAACCCTAAATATAATAAAGACCCTGAAACTCTAACCCTAACCCTTTCATTACCCTCAAACCCCTAATACTATGGCACTCTGCCTTCTAACCCCAAACCCTAAATATAATAAAGACCCTGAAACTCTAACCCTAACCCTTTCATTACCCTCAAATCCCTAATACTATGGCACTCTGCCTTCTAACCCCAAACCCTAAATATAATAAAGACCCTGAAACTCTAACCCTAACCCTTTCATTACCCTCAAACCCCTAATACTATGGCACTCTGCCTTCTAACCCCAAACCCTAAATATAATAAAGACCCTGAACCTCTAACCCTAACCCTTTCATTACCCTCAAACCCCTAATACTATGGCACTCTGCCTTCTAACCCCAAACCCTAAAGACCCTGAAACTGTAAACCCTGTGCCAGGTCTTCTTCATCCTCGTCTTCTCGGAAAAAACATTAAAAAATGTAGTTTTTTTGGTGTGTTTTAAAGTTTTTAAAAAATTTTAAAAGTTGTTTAAAGTCTTTAAAAGTCTTTCAAATTCTTTTTAAAGTTTGTAAAAGCTTTTAAAAGCGTTTAAAAGTCTTTTAAAGTCTTTTTAAAGCTTTTAAATGTATTTTAATGTTTTTAAAAGTCTTTTAAATATTTCAAAAGCCTTTTAAAGTTTTGAAAAGTCTTTTAAAGTTTGCAAAAGTCTTCTAAAAGTTTCTAAAAGTCTTTTAAAGTCTTCTAAAAGTTTTTAGAATGTTTTTTCTTGCATTTGAAAGTTTTTAAAAGTCTGTAAACGTCTTTAGAAGCCAACTCTGTCGAAAAAGCCCTGTGGATCTAAACCTTGTGGTTCTGGTTCGGTGCAAAAGGGCAATGAACAAAACATCAAAACCACTGCGCCGGCTCAGGGCTTATATGCACATGGTTAGAAGTCCAGGTCAGTTAAGACATGGGAACAATGCCATATAATGCCGGGGCCCATGGTTTGTAACGTGTGTTGCTGTCGCAGGAAGCTGTTTCAACTCTGCAGATCCGCGATAGACTGCAAGTACGCCGCCCCCAACGAGGCGTTTAAAATCCTGAACCATCTTGAACCCTATATACAAATCCCTCAACCGCAAACCCATAACTATATTCCCATGTAAGATCCCGTATAGTAGATAGATTGCACCCAACCAGGCCTTTGAAACTCTGAACCATCTTGAAAGCCCTCAACCGCAAACCTTTAAGATGTTTATATATAATTCTATAATAGGTTGTAGGTGCACCGACCCCAGCGAGGCCTTTGTAATGCGCAAACCCTTATATAAGATCTCCCCTCCCTAAACCCTAAACCCTGAGCCCTCAAACCCTAAATCCCTAAACCTTGAATTGATCTCAACCCCAAACCCTGCAGCCGAGGTGAGATGTCCAGAGCTGCAGAATCCCTCGCCGATCCAGAGATCAAAGCAGAGTGGGAGAAGGAGACGGCATCCACCTTGAAGCAGCTAGGCTTTCCGACTACTGAGGGCCCTACGAATGCGGTGCACCTGTTGCCAAAAGCGTCTACATGCCTCACCCGCCGTTTGGCGGCTTTGGGCGAGTTTCTCATGGAGCTGGAAAAGGCTCAGAAGGCGGAGGGTGAAACGAAATCCAAAAACGCAGCGCCGGGAGCTCCGGAATCAATCCTGTCGAAGACTTTTGGATGCCATAACCTATTTCATTCTGCTTGTGTCTCTTGTGTGTATACGCTGCTAGCTATACAATAACTTCAGGACACTGACCAAGATGCGGGCAGTCTACAGTACCATGGATTCTTGTGGCGATGTTTTGGGTGCCCTCCAAACGGAAGGCCTCATGACAGGCTTTTATGAGATGCTTCTTTGCATGTTCAGAACACTTTGCAGTCCCTCAAACCCGAGCCCAAATGTAACTTACATATGGAAGCTGCAAGCCAAGGATCGAAGGCAAGGTCAAGGTTGAAATGGAGACCGCACGGCGAGTGTACCTTACTTGCAAATCACAGCATCAGCCCGAATTTGGTGCAACCAAATATCATATGTCCAAAACGTATACAGTCCTGCATGCAGGAAGCCCCGAAGTAAAACACATCCATCTCCCAAACACAATAAGGAGTTTCTGAGAACAGTGTACCCTAAATTTAGTATAGGATCCTTGTATAGACATGAAGGTACCCACAGTTTTCGGAAACTCCCATATAGCCCTGAGACCCCGAAGTTAAAGCGCAACCATGTCCAAAGCAAATGCTTAAAAGCCCTCAACCCCCGAAGTTAAAGCCTAACACCGCAGCCGAGGCTGATCGAATCCTGGGATGTCGAGAATCGTGCAAGGAGTGCCTGACACCCGTGCTCCTATAATAATATGGGTTCGATACTTATAGAGAAACATATAGATCTATTAGAAGATTATTAGAACTATGCCCAAATTTCTGATAAGGGCCTTGTTCAGTGAGTGCCATATAAAGCCCTATAGGGTTTATAGGGCACTTGGGTTTTAAGTTTTCTGGGAGGGTTTCCGGGCTTTGGGGTTTTAGGTATATCGGGTGTGTCTCGAGAATTTGGGGTTTAAGAATCGGTCCCAAGGATATGAGTGTTGATTGACCCTATATATATACACACACACGCATATATATATATATAGAGTGGAAAACAGCATATGTGGGTTATAGGGGTTTAGGGAACCCTGTAAAAATCAACCTAAAACCCACACCCAAACATGAATCGTTCAGTTTGGCTGCTAAAAGCGAACTTCATTTTAGGGTTTTTATAATGGGTGGTAGCCCAGCCTGCATGGTTCACTTTGGCACGATACTCTATATAGGGATGAAAAAGCATTTATCAACGGGTTTACGGGTGTAGGCAAATTCTGTACAGGAAACACAGCAAAGCCTAACCCCAGAGCCCAAATCTGAATGGTTCAGCGTGGCTGCTTTGTAAAGAAATCAAACTATTCGGGGGTTTATATAGTGGACCGTATATAAACCTGACCCCACAGCCCGAGCTTCTGGTATACATGGGAACAGAGGTAATTGGGGGTTGAGGTGTGGGGACAAATCTACACAGCCCGAGCTTGAATGGCTCAGTTTGGCTGCTTGCCTCGCTAAGCCACTTTCGCCAAGACTTATGAAGTCCAAAGCCCTATAAACTTTAAGCCTTATATGAAGCGAACACCCGAAAAGCACCAACCCCAAACCCCGAAAGACCGACCAGGCATGGCTCCCTATACACTTATGAAGTCCAAAGCCCTAAACGTTAAACCTTATCTCAAGCGAACACCCTAAAAGTACCAATCCCACACCCCGAAACTCTGACCAGGCATGGCTTCAATCAACAAAAGACCAACCCGAAGCATCAGAACCCTATATAGAGCATAAATCCTATTTTAGCCCAATTAAAAACCCATGTAGGGTATATGAACCCTAAGCCCCAAAACCCAAAGGCTTAGGGTTTCGATGTGCGTCCAGGACCCTGCTCGGGAAGGGTACGAAGGCGCCCAAAGCAAAGGCAGAGACGAAGCGCAGGGCCGTCTCGAAGCCTGTGCCGAGCGCGAAGAAATCCAGGAAGTGACGTGCTGCATGCAAGTACAGAGATGTATGCATTTTACGAGATGTGTTTCATCAAGCTGCTTGACCAGCTGTTTTGACGAAGCAAGCGCATGGTTTGACCGGTGAACAAATTCAACGACTCTAGTTGCACAGCTCGAGCCTGCACCGCTGGTCCTTTCTTCGTCTATATATGTATATATACATGTATGCCAGGCGAGCCAGACATTGCTGGACACTGTGCTTTGGAAGCGCTTGCACAAGCTCTGGCTGATGGGGCTGCTTGGCCTGATTCTTGGTGGATGAAGCCTTAGACCCTCTATCGATTAGATGACAACTTTGTATTAACAGCAAAATCGATATGTGGACAATAGTTGACCCGATAGAGTGGCTCATCGTCATATACTGGCTGTGCAACCATCGTACACAGGGTCTCAGATAGAGTTAAAGGTAGTCGGGGTTTAGCTTCTAATAGGGTATATTTATAAAGCCTATATAGAACTCAGGCCATATATTTGAGATATCTGAGTTACAGTGTAAAGGGCCTATATATATATATATAAATATATATATATATATATATATATATATTTATATGTATAGGATTGTCGGGTAGTTTAAAGGACGAGCCCTGAATCCCTCACTAGACAGCTGTTGTACTTTTATAAGGGTTTGTGATCCATGTACTCAACTCGGCTTATGGTCGAAAGCCTTTGCAAACCCCCAGCGCCAGAGAACCCCAAATGTTTCACCTAAACCCTACAATGATTCTTAAACTAATGGTGCCCAAGCCCCGGGCCCAGATTAACTAACGCACCAAGTATAGTTTTGACCAAGCAGGTGCCCAAACCACTGCCGCACAAATTTCTTAGATTTCAGCCTGAAGGTGCCCAAAGTAGGCCAGAAGCTTCGATCGAGGGATACCAGGATCCGTCTAAAACCCATAAAACCCCACTAGCTTAAGGTCTATTACCCGAAATCACAACACACTGTATATAGACGTATCTAAAGGCTGTGACAAAACCCTATACATAGCCACACCCCATCCATGCCCAGGCTCCTGCGTGTGATGTCGGCCGGATGGCCAGAGCGTTCCAGCCAAGCTGCAAAGGGCAGTCCTCGGTAATGCAAGCAGCAAGAGTACATGAGACTCACGGGGAAAGGGACAGCCAACGCCTGTTTAGGAGGCACGGACTCAGACTAAACATCCCTACCTCAACGATGCGTGTGGATGCTGAGGACGGAGATTCAAGCCCTGTAGATATCCCTTTCCTCAAACTGACTGACTTCTTCCGAGTACTCTTGAACCAGCATGCTCGACTTCTGTTCGGTGGCCTGCCCAAAGGGCAAGAAGCAGAAACCCTGTGTGACACGTTCTGGCAGCGATTTCAGTACTACCACCCTGATCATATGGTGTATGAGCAGTACTCGCGGGAGGACCGCCGAAGAATACTACCAATTTGCTTTCATGGGGATAAGGGCCGCGGCTACCAGAAGTCACCTGTGTTTGTCTTTGATTGGGAGACCGTTTTTGCTCTTCCAGAAAAGTTTCGGCGAGCTGGATCCAAGTCAAAACGTGAGGTCGTTGATCAAAAAAAGAAAGTCTATGCCGGCCGACTGACTTGGACGTGCTCCCAAAGGGCGGCTGATTGCGGAAAGCACTGCCCAGAGCCTGCAGTCCCCGAAGGGCACTGCACTGTTGGCTCTGCTGAGACTCCTTTGCTTGAAGCGATGGGGCACAACGGCAAGGGAAACTCTTTGTTTTCTCGGTACTTGGTGGCAGTTATACCAAAGAAGGTGTTGTCGCAGAATGATGCCATTGTGCCCACTCTGCTTGCGGAAGTGGCTCAAAACCTGCAGTCTTTGTTTCTTGACGGCATCAAAGATCGAGATGGGATCACCTATAGAGCAGCCTTCATTGGATGCAAAGGAGACTTCGAGTTTCTTCACCTGGATGCTGGGTACTTTGACCGAACGTATCTCAACGAAGGCCGGGTTAACAACCTCCTGATGTGCCCAGAATGCTGGGCCGGTCATAAAGACTTCCCAGCAACAGATATGTCAGATCGGCCGAAATGGGTTGATTCCATGTACAAAGATGATCCATGGAGTTCAGAGCCTCCTTTGAACCTGGCCCCTTATGCAAGAAGTCGAAAAGCAAGCCTGTACAAACGAGACTGTTTCCACATGATCAAATATGGTTTCGCCCGAGACCTTTGCGGCAGCATCCTGTTCTTGCTGAGCTGGCTGGGGTGTTTCGACTTCGATCAGGCGGAGTCCAAGTCGATCGACAGTCGCTTGGACAGGGCGCATGGGTCCCTGGGTTTTTCAGCATGTGGTGCCTAGCCGAAGGCAAGTGTTCCACAATCAAGCGATTCACGCCTAGCGGTCTACATCGTAAGAAGCCTCGGCAATCGCCGTGGACCGGTGGCAAGGGCTCGGATACAGTGTTGATCATGATGTTTTTGGATTTCTTGCTGCTTCAGCGTCAACAGTCATTGTGCCACCCAAGCCATCAAGTTTTGCTTCAGGCCATGCACCAGACAGTTCGTGGCTGCCTTGACTTTTTGGGTGCGATGCACTCGCACCCACTTTTCCTCAGCCAGTCTTGCGCCCGCTTCATGCATCGTGCTGGCCACAAATTTCTGAGAGGCTACCATTGGCTAGCTGATTACGCCATAAATCATGGGTATCGCTTGTTTAGTATGCGACCGAAATGTCATTATTTCCACCACACTTTGTGGGAGCTGGGCCTGCAAGCCGAAGACCACCCTTTTGCGCTCAACCATGCAATCTTCAACTGTGAATCGAACGAGGATTTCGTAGGCAGGTTGTCCCGGTTGTCCCGACGGGTGAGTCCGAAAGTATGTGGCCAACGGGTGATCGACAGGTACTTAGTATCTGTACAGCTCCTTTTTCGACGAGCTGGGGTGTAGCTTCATGCTTGCATCTTGAAATCTCAGAAACACAAACTTGTAACATCATTGCTGTATATGTAAGTTCATCGACAAGGCCCGATCCGGTAAAATAGCTGATACAGGCATGTGAGCTAGCTTCCCATGCAAGGATGTCGTGGTAGCTTCGGCTTTTGGCAGACCCTCGACCTATCTTATATACCGTAATCGATGAGAACCTTAAGCCCCGAACCCTGAACCCTAAACAAGCTTGTGTTTCAGGTTGGGACTTTCTGAATTACGATTGGGTCCCCTCAATTTAATGCTTCCCCAAAATGAGAAAATTTACTTCACTGCCAAGCTGAAACCCTGCATCCCTCGCTTTACAGGGCAAGTGCGGTCGAGGAGCGAAGCTTTGCGGCAGCAGTGGTGCCACTGTTGCAAGCCGCATGGGAGATCGCTGCAAGGGTGCAAGTATAGTCAGTTCAGGATTTCGGATTGAGAGGGCTTGCGGTTCGGCGTTTAGGGTTGCATGTATAAATATAGAACTATAGAACTTAAACTTTTTTAATTGAGGAACCCTAATTTGAGGCCCACGGGACTTAATAACTCGCTTATGTAAGCAGTGTTATAATTGGGGGGGTAACTCCCTTACTTAGGGTACTTCTATACGATATAAGACTCATGTACATATATAACCTACTTACTAAGTCCTTAATTTGGCAACTAAGCAATCCTGAATTGTTGATGTAGCTTGAAAGAGGCACCTCTGAATTCCTCCTCGAAAGAAGATCTGACGACGATGATGCTGTATGCAAAATGGAGAGCTTGGATCGAGTGTATAGGTGTTTCTTCAGGGTTTTGGCTTTCAAGCTGCTTGATGGCGGCGGATGCCCCTGCCGAGGCTTGCGACTACCTATGTAGGGTTTAGGGAGTTTAGCCGGGCGTCATTCACAGTCCCAATCCTGAAAATCAGAACACAGCAGGAGATCAAGTCTAAATGAATCCTATAAACCCTAGACCTGAAGCCACAAACCCTGCACATTTCAGGCTGATCAACGGCCATGGGCAGCTGTCAATAGCTGCCCAATCCACAACCGAAAGAAACCCCAAGTTTCAATTTCCGGCACTCGACGTTTCAGTTTTCAAACTAGAGATAGCGCTTTTTGCTGTGGGTGCAGTTTGTGTCATACCTTTTTTTCCTAATCCTGGTCTCAACAGAGTTTCTGCCATCTTATGCTTTTTTGTTGACGTGCCAATAATTTTTGTCATGTAATGACATTCCTTTTTTTTTGGCCCGGCGGGTTGCAAAGGTGTGAGCATGCTTTTCAAAACCGAAAAAAGTCTCAAATACTTTGTGGTACTAAACACTTTTCCGCACGCCCTGGGGTCACACCTTCCACGGCGTCGAAACAGGTCAGGAGCAAAGTCAAGCAAAGCTAAACGGCGAAAGCAGCTAGCACGTTGAGCGCGAGAGGACATACCCCTCGCGCTGAATTTTCGGCAGCACTAATTACTTTCTATGTCGACTGTTAACTGGCCTCGGCACCAACCTGGGCGGAGTGTATCCGTGACGGAAATCTTGTCGGTTCATTCTGTGATGGCAAGTTTTGCGATGCAGCAGCATGGTCCGTGATATCAAGGTGTAGAACTCTGAAGTATGATGTTGCTCGCAGAACTCGCAGGCAAAGGCTGTTGGGTTATTACAGATGTGATCTGTTGATGCGCCCGCTCCAGGCAGCTACCCTCATGTTATAATGGCCTACGGTCTATGGCGTTCGGAGAAACGCTGTCTGCAAAGCATTGCAGGATCACGACCCTATGCTTGCTCTCTCCTTTCTGTCTTTAGTTCGTTCTTTCTTTCTCTCTCTCTCTACCGGGCTGGAGGGTCCGGACAGCGTCCTGGTCCCTTCCCTCGTGCGAAGCGCACACCCGCAGTTCACGGGCTTGTCTCTTTTCCCCCTTCGGGGTCGTCATGAGGGCTCCCATTTGTTCGGCTGTGAGACCCCCCTCCCCCCGCAGGTTGCGAGCAGTTCTCGCACGGCGGGTCCTCCGTGTTCCCGTCCGTCTCCCCCACGGTGTTGTCGCGAAGCTGGGTGGGGAAGTCGATGGGCTTCTCGAGCTCCCGGCTGTTGTCCAGGTGATGTTCCGTCGTTGTCGGTGCGGTCGCTGTCTCCCCGGTCTGAGTACTTTCATGGACAGCGTGGCTCCCTCCGAAAAGTGCTAACTTGTTGCCAAGCTTCCAGGGCGTGCACATCTGCCGGTACGTGCTTCCCACTCAGTGACTCCCCCTTCGCACTCTCTCTCTCTCTCTCGCTCTCTCTCTCGCGCTCTCTCTCTCGCGCTCTCTCTCTCTCTCTCTCTGTCTCTGTCTCTCTCTCTCTCTCTCTCTCTCTCTCTCTCTCTCTCTCTCTCTCTCTCTTCTTCAGCACAGTCAGAGAGGCAACATGCGCGGTCCATGCTGCCCCTCGCGCGTTTCCGCGCACTGGGACAGGTACAGGCAAAACAAAGCTTCCCAGACTGTTTGTGGATCAACTCACAGGCTCCCCCACCACAATCCCCGTAACACTAAACCCCAACCCGCCTCGAAGGCTGAGGGGCACACCCCCCTACAGTATGTGTTGATCCCCCATCTCAAGCTCAGCTCCCGACTGTCGCTGCCCCGTATTGGGGCTTCCCACACTTCACTTCATTGCAAACACTTGTCCCCCACCAGTAAAGCAACAGCGACATGTGCTGGCTACTATCACATGTGTGTGTGTGTGTGCGACTGTTCGGAAGGGCAGCAAACGCACAGAGAGCTGGCTACTCCATACACTGAGGCCCTGGCAGCACCGGCTTGGTACGAGTGCGAACAAACAGCTGGCACAAACTACAGCTGCACCCCCAAAGTCGTAGATAACATCACAGGTTCGGTTCATGGTGCTTTGTCTTGGCTGCTGGCCCCTCGGGAGCGAGTTAATTAATCCGAATCATCAGTACGGTAACTAGCTGGCACACGACGTCGGCTCCCAATGGGGCTCAGCAGTCTCCTTCGGGAGCCTCGGCCGTATTCGGCTAGCTCGGCCTCGACTTGCTCTTGCAAAAAATGGGCCTCCGCTATTTCACTTGCGGACGGTCCACTGCTATGTGTCGGCTCCCCGTCAGTAGTGGCATTGCGCTCAGCCGAAGAGGGGACATCAACTTCGCTCATGGCAGCTCGGAGGTGCCAGAAGGCCGGGGCGGTAGCCACATGTTCTTGGCTGTCCATCTCCCCCACTGGCGGTTGCGACGCTGCTCCCCCACTGTCCAGATTGTCCTCTGCCACGTCCATGGCTGTTCCCTCGTCTTCCGGGGCAGTTCGCCCCATCATAGTCTTGTGTGTTCTCCTGCTCGAGCGTCTGGGCTGCTTGGACCACATCGCCAGGGTCCTCTTGGACTTGCTGAGCCTCAGGGTGTGGCGACTCCCGGAAGATGCTGTCTTCATGGCGAGCGGTATCTTGGGTTTCCAGGTTCCCCTGGCTGTCCACGTACCGGGCACTCTGTTCTTGCTGCTGAACCCATTGTAGCAGTTGGGTCTGGTGGGCTCGCCCTCGTTGGTCGTGAGGAACGGCAGCAGCCCCCCCAACTCTCGCAGGCAGCATTTGATCCGCCGGAGTGGCGGCATGTCCCCCATTGCTTCTTCGCCCCCATTGTCGAGCTCGACTCGACCACATTGCTTGGGCGTACTGGGGCTGGCACGTAGAGGAGCTCCATTGCAAGTCCCCCAGCTTCTTGAAGAAGGCTTGCGACCGTCAGGAGCCACCCCTCGCTCATCCAGCCTCTGTCCCCCTTGAGCGCACGGTCTCTCGCTGCCGTCATGGCCTTCAGAGCGGTGTGGGTCCCCTCACAACTGCTTCCGTGACTTGAAGGCCTGCTTGGTCCATGGTGGCAGCAAGTCCCTGGGCCAGGGTGGCTATCGTCGACCAGGTCGTCGTCGTTGAGGGCGCTGGGCAATCTCCTTGCCAACCTTCGGAGTTGCTCCTCCACTTCCATGAACTCATTGGACACCTTTCTGCGTTTGGCTTCCCCGAGAGTGGATTCCCCGCTCCCTGCAGGCTGTGAGGGTCAGCATGAGGTCCTCAACGGACTGCTAAAGGTGTGGTAGCTAGGACCGCTGCCAAGCGCCGTAAGCATCGCCTGACCATTGCTATTGCCAGGCATCCAGGTGGAATCGTGGCCGGGGGGGGGCTCGGGGCGAGGTCGTGTCTTTGAGGCATGAGTCTGTCCCCCAGCTCTTGCCAGCGGTCCAGAGCCGCCGGAGGGACAACATGCTTGTGTGTCCAGCGCTTCGTCCGCTTGGGCATGGTCAGGATGTAGGCGTCCCCCACGCGCAGCTGTCAGGCTGCAGGATCGCGATTTGTCTCCACTGCTGTCACAAAGAGCATCCATCTGGCGGGGGCTACCCCTGCTGGCGGACCGAGCGGCAGCAAGAGCATGGCCATGCCCGTCGCCAGGTACCCCGTATGGCCGGGGGCCCCCTCACGTCTCTCTTGACGTGCGATGGCATATGGGCGATCCTGCCCGCTGAAATAGGCCGGGCCGCGCGCATCGCGTCTGTCCATAATGACTGCCGCCCAGGCTCCACCGTTGCTCAGCGCACACGTGTGCAGAAAGGCATCGGGCGCAATGGGGAGTTCAGGTGGCATCGTCCTAGGGACTCGTCCTTGCCCTAAGCTGAGCAGCCAGAGGTTAAACTCGCCATTCACGCGCTTGGCGTCACCTACGGCTGCTGTCGTTGACCCCCCGCTATTTCTTCTCCTGCGGGGGTCTTGCGGCGGCTGGCTGCTGCGTGGTCTCTGCGTCCCCCCTGCTGCGGTGACTGGTTGGTGGGGTGTTTGTGGCTGTGGTTGCGGTTGTGCTGGCTGCGGTTGCTGTTGCGGTGGTTGTGGTTGCGGAGGTTGTTGTCACGGTGGTGGTACGTCAGTTGAGCTGCTTGCCCCCCCTGTTGTGCGCGGCTCCAGGTGCTTATTGAGAAGCTGGGAAAATCTTGCCATGTCTTTTGCGTGCTGCTCCGGATCGTGTATGACACGGCTGTGTTTCCCCCCCTTGGCAGCTTGTTGTTGGGTTGCTTGCTGTCTGGCTGTGTGGATTGCACGTTCCCACTCCTTCTCGTCTGAGTCCTCTGTGAGTTGTACCCACAAGGCAACCTGCTTCCACGTTTTGCTGCTGGGCTTGCTCATGCCTTTGATCTCAAAGATTGTCTGCACTGCGGCTTTAAATCTCTTCCCCCGCATTCTGTGCTCGCCCCCCCTTCGTGCTTTCGGCTGTAGCTGTGGCTTCTACCCGCACTGTGTGCTTGATCCCCCCAATCTTCTTCCTCGTTGTGCTCTGCTGCGCATGGGGCCGTGTCTGTCTGCATGTGTGGGGGGTCTGCCTGCAGTGGTTGTTGCTGAACTGGTGGCGGCTCGGTCTGCACGTGCTGGGCGTCTGCTTGTGTTGGCTGCTGTTGCGGTGGTGGTGGCTCGGCTCCCCCCGCCTCCTCTGTGGTAGCCGGCGCTGCTGTTGGTCGCTCTGGACCTTGGTCTGTCTGTGGGCCCGCAGCCGCTCGGTTGCGAGCTCTTTGCCAGCGCGGTTTGCTCATGCTGGAGCTCGGTAGCTCTTGTGGCGCTGGCTGTGGCTGGCATGGTGGCGCCACGCTGGGCTGCTCCCGTTGTGTGACAGGCGGTTGCGTCTTGTGCGGTTGTTTTTGGTCGGTGTCGTCGCTGCACTGGCTCAGTCGTGGTGAGCTGATGCTTGTCCATGGGTCCGTGTGGGTCGTCTGAGGGCTGTCGCTGCCGGCTGCTGCTGAGGCTGATGTTTCTGTGTCGGAGCTTTCCAGCTGTTGGCCCCGTTGTGCTGCTGGCTCACCTGTCCTCCCCGAAGCTCGGGTGCTTGGCTGGGTCGGACTGGGTTGCTGGGTGGCTGCTGTGCTGGCGAGCTGCTGGCCTGAGCTGTCGGTTGGGGGCAGTGCTGCACTTGTGTTGGTGGCGACGCTTGCGTGTTGCTGCAGGGTGTAGCTGTATTGGTTTGTGTGGGCGGCAGGGTGCATTGAGGGGTGCACCATGCCAGGCGTGTGGTAGTGGTGTCCACATGCTTGCGGTAGGGGGATGCCTGCTGCCTGCAGGATGGCTTGGTAGTGGAGGTGGACTGCCAGATGTGGGAGCACTGTGCTGCAGGTGGTACCGTGTAGTGCTGCGGCGGCTGCTGTTGTATTGGTATGGGCTGCGTTGGGGCCGCTCCCAGTCTGTGCTGGGGTTGTGCTTGTGCCGGTAATGCACGGCCTCCTGGTGCGTCTGCTGTTGCTGGCTGTCCTGTTGTTGTTGTGGCGGTGGCGCTGCTTCCTCCTCTGGTTGGTCCCATGGATCAGTGTCAGGGTCATATGGGGGGGCGTAGTAACCGAACCGTTGGGCAGCTCGCTGGGCTGCGGTGTAGTATAGGTGGTGCCCCCCGATGTTTCGGGTCTTGCTGGCTGTGGCTGTGGTGGCGTGGTGTGCGCTCCCAGCTGGGTCGGTCCCGTTGCGGTTGGCGTCATTGGAGCTTCTGCTGCTGTCGTGGCTGTCAGCGCGGCGTTGCCTCCTGCATGTTGGTTGGGAGGCTGGGTTGCTTGTGGTTGCGCTGTAATCCACGCCTCTGCCCCCCTTCCTCCTGCTGCTGCGGTTGTATTGGCTGCGGTGGCTGTGGCTGCGGATTGGCTGCTCCTGTCGT
>CAJNDT010004020.1:0-18920 GCA_905221615.1 Symbiodinium sp. CCMP2592
ATATATAAATTCAAGGAAACCATCGCCAAACATTTATAAATTCAAGGAAACCAAACCAAATCGGGTAATAGTTCAAGGAAACCAAACCAAATCGGATAATAATTAAAGGAAACCAAACTGCCGGGCAGCCCGCGGTCGAACATTTCCTGCTGCTGCACAACTGTCTCCGTTGGTAACATTTTCTGCAACTTCGGCAAAATGTACAACCACAGCAAGACGATGTCGTGAAGCTCCATCTGCTTCTCGTCGGAGAGTTGTGCTGCTTTCTGCCAAGCTACATCATGGGCACATTACGACACGCTCATCGAAGCAAACCCAATAATTGAACTCTGTGGAACAGTACGGCCTTGGCTTTGGTGCTGGATCTCGTGGTCACCTCGCGATTGAAGTCCTGGCCATGATACGAATGAATTTATACCACTGTTTCATTTGTGTCATATTGCTAACTGAACAATATGACGTCCTTGATGACACGTGTCGCCCACGCGCTCGCAGATCCGTCCGTTGTTTGCATGATGGACCCCCATAGCTCACTCTGCCTGAAGCGTTGAACCTGCCTCTGTTGATTTGGCAGCCACCAATCAGCTGCCAGTACGTCGATCGGCATACCTGTCAAAAGACCGCTCAGGAAAACACAAGCTGAAGCGGTTCAGGGTTGAGTCAAGGCTTAAGGGTTGATTAGGGTTGCGCCAATCCTGAGACTTCATGCTTGTAGTCGTCGTAGTGAGCTCGGATGATTTCTCTGAATTCGGCTGTCGATCTGAGCCTCAGATGTGGTGGATGGTGTTGAACCAGTAGAGCGGAGAGGTTGCACTGCGGGCTGTTACACAAGAGAAAAGCCGAGCAGCAGATTCATAATCAGGTTCTTCCGTCCGGTGTTGATTTTGTGTTTGGATACAGTGACTCTCTTGTTATAGTTGGCAACCGCAGCGCCGAGAGCATCCCGGAGGGGCGCCTTCTTGGATCTTCCTCCCTGATTCTGTTCAATTTCGATTGCGGCTGCCATTTCTGCAGCCAACACCAGCGGACTCGGTGCTTGCTTCTCTGCAGTAAGATAACCATTGCCTCAACGGAACACTGATTTCTGCGGAGTTTGAATTTATGAAACTCACATTGCGATGCTCAACATGAGTGCATGTGCGGCCAAGCAGCGAAGTGCCTGGTAGTGATACTCAGCGGGATTTGCGTGGTAGGAGAAGATGCATCTGATGTAACGGAACGAGTTCAGGGTGAACACGAGTTGTGCGTCGTGCAGTTCTTCGTCTGTCAATTCCAGGTGGTAAACAATGCAGACAATGGCTTGCATGATCGTCAACTTCGTTTGTCCGTCCGTAACACCGACAGCAAAGTCGTCTCCGTGCTCGCTGAAAGATCGATCACCTCTGGATTTACTATTTATTGTCATGGGCATTGAACTTGAAGTTCCTGTGCTACATCATCGCTGCAGACTAGGCACTTTGGCAGTGAGGAAACTTCACGTCCACTGACTCGCTGGGGCGGTAGCCACGCAACAGAAACTCCAAGAAGTGCGTTTTTGTTTGTACGTTTGCTGCATGAAGCCCGTTCTTCATGTTGTGATCAAACATGAACGCCGACAAGGGAAGCCAACCCTCAGTGTTCTCTAAAGGGACGCAGGTGATAACTCTCTGCTCCGTGGTCGCCGGCTGCGTCATGACTAAGTTGTTGATGGCCTGTCAAGGGGTCACACGACAATGTTATCCACTGCAAAAGTGCGACACTGGTTTTGCCCGAGCCTCTTTCATGCTGTCTTTTGTCATGCGGTCTGCAACTTGTTGCCCGATGTTTCCTTTCTTCAGCATAACCTCGAACTGTGCATGAATCTTCTGCATACCGGCCGGCATCTCCGGCGTGTCCGTGTCATTCGTCGCCATTCTTGCTACGTTTCGTCAGAACCGGGCTATCCGTGCTTTCAGGACTAGCCAAATGCTGAGCAATCACGAGACGTTAAGTGCAGGGGCAGATTCAGGTCAGGGCACACGACACGAACTGCACGGATGGGACACTTCTCTGTCTTATCGCGGCACAAAGTACGTCACTGCATCCTTGAAGTTCGTGTTGAACTCCAGTTTGTCGAGTTACATCCTTGAAACTCGTCTTGACCATGTTCGCCTTCGCCATGCGATCTGGTGTGCGCAGAGAAACCAGACTCGGCCAGCACATCTTACCTCCTCCGGAATGCCACCCTGAGGTGGAAAGCTTCGTGGCGGGGCGGAGGTGCAAGCTGGACGTTCATCATTCCTGAGTTAGACTGAAAGTTCAATAGATAGTAGTGGAAGCAGTCTTACCACATCTAAACAACCGGATTCCAAACCAAGATTCCTCGAGGTCTCGGTCCGTTTCTTATGAATTCCAGTCTGGGGGATTCCTCCTGCCTGACCCCTGTTGCGACGCTGCGGTAGTACGTTGCAGCACGACGAAGATGCGGATAGTGCTTTTCAATGGATTCCGCCAGCTCCAGTACCTGTTGATCTCTTTTTTCCTCCAGTTTGGGCCCGGTTGTTGCAGTCGTTGTATTTATTTGTCTGAAAAACTCTTCCGTGTCGCTGCGAACAGCAGTGGGCCAGCACAGTAGCAGTGCTTGACTGGCCTGCTTGTCACTCATGTACATTTTCATGATGGCAAATACGTCACTCTGGTTGCCGCAGTTCCTCATGCGAACAGGTACGCGTTCTGCTAGCTGAATGCCACGGCCATGATCCGGCAGAGCTGCAAACAGGGCCCAAATTCAGGGATGTTTCTGGCTCGGATTGACATCTGCCTTACACTTTGATGCTCCCCGCCTTCGCGTGGAAGAAACTGGAAGACATGTGGCACCCGCTTGTCAGACTTGCCTTCGGCTCGTTCCTGATACGCATGGAAAAACTGCACCGATTGTCGAAGGAGCTCGTCCCACTTGCGAACCTGCGGCAGACTGCAGCTTCTAATGTGCGGCCTCAAACTTACCCGACTGCGTGTGCTGAGTTGGAGCTCATAGTCTGGCCTGCGTCACATGTTCACACTGCATCATCATTCCTTTATCTCGAAACATCGGCCCGAGACTGTCCGTGAGGATTCTGCTGATGTCTTGAGGTGTCTGGATGTCCGTAGTTTGATTTAAAGCCGTTGTCACCAGGGCCAGTGTGGCATCTCAGTAAACACATTCAGCTCATCAACAGTGCATTGCTGTGCATCAGCTACCACGCAGCAAAAAACTAACTTAAAGAACAGAATCCCTGCTGCCGAGTATCCCACATCCTCATGCGTGTGGCCTACCTGAAGATGGTTGTGTGAACTTGCTCGGAAATAGTTCATTTGCACCAAAGCGCAAAGAAGCTTTGAAGTGCTCTGATGGCGAACTTCTTTCGTTGTGTTGTCTGCTTGTAAGTAGAACCTTGGTTCACCGATAGTTGCGTCGGAGTGATAAACTGAGACACGCGGTGCCAGAGTCATGCCAGGACACTCGTGGGGGAAAGGAAGACTCTTTCTTCTGTACCAGGAGAATGCCGTGTCCATCGCGCGCATGAGCTCAGAAGCAGCACAGCCACATACAGGCACATACAGGCACACCGGCGGCCGGACCGCAACAAAAAGAAGCACTCGAATCCGGAATGCGGTTGAGCTGCAATCTCCAACGTCCAATTCGCCCCACGGCCCATGCCCTCATCACATGTGTAGAAGAATGCACCAACTCCGTGCACCAGGACAAGGGTGATGGTTACGTGGATGCCTCACAGGAATGCTGGGGAGTCGACTACTGAAATGTGTCACGGTTGCACTGCGGACACATGGGTTGCAACTCATCCCTCATGCTAATCAAGGCAAGACACGTGGATTCTTCTCAAACGCGGACAATTTCGGAGTTCGTTGATCTGGAAATTTCGGGAGCATGGCTTTTGCCTTGTCGTAGCTGTCCAGTATGACACAAAGCAAGTCTCGTTGTGTTTTGCTACTTTCACGTGCTTGCCAATAGACCTCACGGTCCCTCCATTGTGTGATATGATGATCAAGAAGCTCGTTGCATAGTCGTACATGGAGGGTGAAGTCCTTCTTGCTCTCTGCGATGGCTGCTTTTAGTTTGTAGCAGGTAAAACATAAAGAGTGCGTGGACTTCTTCCTGAAACGAAGGCACGGTGACCAGCGCACAAACTCCGAGTAGAAGAGCGACCTTCCTGCCACATTCACATCCTGGGATCCCCTTGCACACAATGCTTGGTACTGCGTGAATAAGGTGCTTCCGCTGCTGTGTGGCAGCTCTCGGACTGGCAATTGCGTAGGATCCGTATCAAAACTGATCTGCTCCGTTGCTGTCTGCATCTTGTAAGCAATGAGTCGTGTCAACATCCGTTTCTGCAACTCGCGCGTGCTGGTAGACAAGACCTCCGCTGTAGTGAACCTTGGACTTGCCATGCACCCTCCGACTCGAAAAGTACAAATCACAATCCTGCACCATGTTTCTATCACAAAGAAGCCAAGACGCTTCGTGTTCATCGACTCTGCTGCACTGTGGTACATGTGCATAAAGAAAACTCTCAGAGAAGCCTGCTTCAAAGCTGGCCGTTTCGACGAACTCATTTTCCGTAGGTCCATCCCATGACAAACGGATTTGCAGCGCCTCAGCCTGCTCCGTCCGATTCCTAGAAGGCACAGAAAAGCCTGCCTGCAAACTGCATGACCTGCTATACTGTAGCGCAGCTTCTTCCCGCCACCTTGTTGTAAAGACCACAACAATCCGTCCTGGGCCGCTTTGGACAAGCTCCAGAAACGAGAGCACACGTTCGTCATGGTTTTTTTCGGTACGTGGCAGCCGCGTTCACAGCTGCAGGGATGCTTGCAAGCCTGTGCAATGCGCTTCGTTCTCATGCCGTTCTTGCTGTACGCATCCATTTCCCTATCTTCATCGCAGCGCACCGAGTGCAAACACTCCAGCCGGTCCAGGGTCAGGTCCACACGTGCCCACGCGGTACTTGAGGAGGAGGAGGAGCTTTCATCGTCGGATTCGTAGGATTCGTCTTCGTCGGATTCGGCTGGCCTTGGCAATCCGGGTTTAGGTTCAAGGTTCAGCCTGAACATAATAGACCCCAAACCCTTGCTGGGACACAGACTCTGACTCCGTCAATTCGTAGCGCTGCAGCCCACCAGTTCTGCGTTTCTTCTTCCTCGACTCAGACTCTGACTCTGTCAATTCGTACCGCTGCCGCGGAATATTGCGTTGAATACGTCGTTCTGGGATACTTTGACTGCTGGAGCTGGGAGCTCCATTCATGAAGCCTTGCAGATCGAACTGCGGCTGCATAGCTGCTGTGTTCCTGACTTAATTCTCAAGTCATGCTGCCCTGAGCCATGTTCATTGTATTCAGGATTGGTCTGACATTGGTTTCATCCTATTGTAGGTCTACTTGACTCCCCGGTTCAGTCATACTGAGCCACACAAACAGCGCAATGAGCTTCCACAAGCTTGCTGCAAAAGTGCCGGACAACCGATTGCATTGCGGGCGATTCCGCAACTGAGACGCATTTCTTTTATGTGCGCGACTCTCCTAACACATGCGTGACATCTACCGCACTGCACAAAACGCAAATGTCGGCCCCGATGCTTCGAAAGTGCATCATGTTGCCTCCCAAATCATGGAGATCCTGCAAGATTGAAGCTCTGGTGGTCCCAATGCATGGATATGGCCAAAAAGGAAACATACTGCTGCCCTGTGACACGCTCTGACAGGTTCTCCAGACTCAGCTTGTTGATGGGAGCGCCCATCAGCAGCATCACCTCTCTGCCTGTCAAAATACCCGATGGATGAAATTGCCTCATGTTGCCTCCGAACTCATGGAGCTCCTACATATGGACTGCAGGCCTAGTAAATATCGTTGATGTTTTCCCAGAACCAGGAATCGGCCGCCAGGTGTGAGGCACTGTAGCGGCCTGCATCGATTCTCTGGGCAAGACCATGGCAACTGCCTCACACCCTGGCCTTCCTTTCTTCATGACATGCGTTCGTCGCAGAGACTGCGACGTGTTGACCATTTCCATTGAGCCTGACAACTCAGGCAACAGTCAGCGTGCCTTCTTGCTTGTCAGTGACTGGCCTCCGTTCTTTGCCCAGACCAAGTCCAAGAGGTCCATTTCCCTTGTTGTTGAAACTTGGGATGCTGCTTTCGGGCAAGCATCTTCGAAGCAGCCATGGGCTCGCTTCCTGGATACCTTAAGTCAATGTGTCCGAAGGTAATAATGGGAACCCGAAACCCTGAACCGAGGACCAAGCGTTGTTCTCTCTTGCCCAGATGTTGTGTTGTGCAGGCCACTTCACGTGCTTCTTCTTTGTGTTCCTGTCTCGACGAGGAAACTACATACCGGAACACATGTTTTTTGGCTGCTACATTATTGCGATCCTGCGTCTTGTTCTTCCATGACTTCGTCTCTCCCTCGCGTGGCACACCGCTGGGTGAGAACTGTGCAACAAGAGGTCTGTCCTTGAAAAGCATGACATGCATAACGGCACTGAACCTGCATCTGCATCAAAACAAAGCCAAGTCTCCAGGAGTATTTTGGTTTGCAATGCATTTCCCTGAGAACTTCCTCTGTGTAGGACTGAACGTTCTGCTTGGCGTCGGAATGCAAGCAATCCCGTCTGGCCAACAGAATATACAGTCGTTTGCGACTGATCGGGCTTCCATGCTGCAGCCTTGCTCTGGTAGCGTCTGACACTCAGTTGGCGAATCTTATGTGCAGCTCGAGCGCGGATCTATCATCAACACTGCCATTTCATACCTCGCTCAGGCCATGTTCAAGCTGAGCCGTCGACGGATTTGATTGCTGTAGCCAAGCGTCGTTCGTAGCTGTGATTTCACAGTCTGCTTGAAGATCTTCATACATCGCTCGAACCCCATGACATTCCCCAAGATAACCATCTCAGTTGCTTGCTTGACATTCTCCAAGACAGCCATCATCTCAGTTGCTTGATCATGTTGACAAGTTGCTGGGGGGTTTATTACCTTGATGTTCCTGATTGTTTTCCATAGCTGCTTCGCATTCTTATCTTCCAGCATCTTGGATAAATGATGGAGCATCGCAAATGGAGTGCATGGGAAGCCAGACACATAGAGGGATACCTGCACATTGTTTGCAATGTCACTGACAGACTTCCTGCAGGTCCGGCCGGCCTTGTCTTGCAACCAACTAACATTCGCTTTCAACATATCGTCTGCAAGCCTGAGTGACTTCATGTGCTTGGACTGGATAGCACAGACTTGCCAAGCAGCCTCCCCGGAAACTGAGTCACAGCGGGACTCCTTCAAAGTCGAAGTTCCTTTGCAGAAACTCTCGTGCACTTCTTTTTCGTTCACTTCCTGACCTTAGCAGCAACCCAGAAAACCTTAGGATGGTACTACTTGCAAGTCCATGTTCAGATGAGGTACAAATGAGCGACCTGTTCCTTTCCCAAGAGCATACGTAACACCATCAGAGGTGTTTCTGTTCCACTGCCTGAGGTTCCGCTTACAGGGCTGACGCATGAGGGCTCAGAGCCGATGTGCCAAGTGGCAATCCGACACATAAGTAAGAGTTCGTTCCTGCATGTCTTTTTTGAAGCGGGCCATTCCTGCCGAGATACTTAAGGCTGCACTGTGCAATGGAACTCAGGTTTCAGGCCTGGACACAGTCGTAGAAAATCACCGGCGAAGTCCAAGTAGTTGAGTTGATTATCACTCAACTTGTCGTTGGACTCCGGGTCCAGCTCCTCCATGTTCAAATTCATGATATTCCTTTCCTACAGCTGTCGCCAGTTCTCCTTCGACGTGCTGCTGCTGCTGCTGCTGCTAGAAATGCGCCGTAGTATCGTCATGGCAATGGAAAAGATGGCTAATTTCCGTCGGATGTCTGAATCTGTCTGTTTACTTGTGAATCTACATTGCTTTGGGCCTGGATTGCCGTGATGCCAGGCAAGCATGCTTCCAACTAACTTCTGGTGCAAGCATAACAGCTGAGTGCCTTGCCACCTGCTTGCATTCTTGCGTGCTGTAGCAGACCTTGGATGTAACTACGTGGTGTTCTTCCCAAACCATCCAGAACAAGGTGACTGAGGCGTTGGCACGATACTTGAACTGGTCCACCCCATGTCTCCATTTCCCAGCCTGGTGGGAAACTTGAATGAACCACACCAGATTAAACAATAAACTTGCCTCAGGATGGGGCAAAACCAAGTAGGCCACACCTGGGCGAGCAGCGCAAAGCAATCTTGTTACGGGTTCGACCAGGGGGCATGAAAGACACAAAGCATCGCCGGAAGGTTTTTTGCCTCAGCGTACTGTCTGCTGAGTGATGATTTCAAAAACTCTATGCGCAGGGATTAGGCTTCCTGTGCATCTGTACGTAGAGAGGCCCGGACCAGGTTTTTTTTTCCTACCTGCTATTTGTTTGGCACCAATTAGCTGACGTCTCCCAAACCTGGTCTGTTCCTGTTGGGAAGCTGCGTGTGAGCCTGGAAAATCACTGTCCTAGCGCTGCTACTGTCTAGGTCCGTAACTACATCAGGGCTCACAAAAACTTCCTAGTGTACATGGACCCAATCACTGCTTGGTCCAATGATCGTCAGACTCATATCTGCTGCCATCGCCGTAGGTCTGCCCCAATCGACATAGCTGCAGTTTTCTAGCCCTTTGCCGGGCTGTGAGCCTGGCCCTTTGCCAAGGCCCTTTCCGGGGCTAACCGGGTCCTTTCCCTTTCCTTTGTTTCCTTTGGTGGAATCCGTCGACGAGGCAGCCTGCAGCTTCCGTTTTTCCATTGTCTCTTTGACTTCAAGGTCCCATAACAAGGCCTTAGCTTCATCCACTTCCTTTTGCGACATGCACCATATCTGTCTTGTTCCTGACTTCTTGTAGACATCCACCACGGCGTTAAAGAGAGCTCTTCCCTTCACTGGTGAAAATTCTGGTCCTTTGCCGGTAGCTCCCAAGTTGTCACATTTCCCATTTCCCTTGTCTCTTCCTTTCGCCCTGTACGTTTGGTTGAGCTTGCTGAACTCCCACACGTAGCCAAGTTTCGGGAAGTAAGTAAGTCACCCGGCATCTGAATCCGTGGAGGTTCTTCGTTTTCTTCCTGTCTTTGCTGTTGTTCCTGTTCTCGGCGATGCACTTCCTCATACTCTGCCGTAGCGTCAGCGACATACTGCTCCAAGAACTCCGAAATCTCCGTTACCCGGCCTTCCACTCCGTCCATGCCTTCGGTAAGGTGCTTCACTGCTTCCTGGAGGTCCTTGATTGAGTTCGGTTCCACGCTAAAAAACTTGAGTGCGTGGTCTTGCTTCTCTTTCATATCGTCTACTTCCTTGACGATGTTCTTCAGCTGCTCCTCTGACTTGAGGACAGTTTCCTCGGACTGCTTCACCTTCTCGACAACTCCACTCGCACTTGCAACGGCCTCTTCAACGCGGCGGACCGCATCCTCTGCATTGGCTTCCCACTCGTCGTGTTTGTCTCGCTTCTCCTGTTCTGCTGCTGCCTCTTCGAGCTTCTTCCTGGCAAACTCCTTCAACTGCTCTTCTTGCATCCCGTGGGTTGGATGCACTACTGGTGGTGTTGCTGCCGTTGGATCTTCTGGTCGCGCTGTCGCCTCGGAGGTTGATGCTTCGGCCCCCGTGTATGTGTCCTCCTCCTCCTCCTCCTCCATTAGACGCGCCCGCCTGGCCTTCTTCCTCCTGCGTCTCGTCTCCTCTTCGTTGTCCTCCTCCGGCTTGGCCGTCCCCTTGTTGATCTGGTTCATGAAGATGTGGGCGGCGACGCACAGCAATGCCAAAGCAAGCAGCAACTCCGTCAGCGTCATGATGCAAAGGGCTACGTGCGGCCTTCTTCTCCTTTTGGAAGCTTGAGAGATTACTGCTCACTGCATCACACTGACACAACCATGGACTGGCATCCGAACCACTTCCGAAATCACTTCCGAAACCTTCCCGGCCTCCCTGGCGTCGTCGTGGTCGTGGTGGTCATGGTGGTCGTGGTCATGCCTGCAGGTCGCGAGCCACACGGGGGGTTTAGGGTGTGAGAGACATCAGCGCCAAGTTTAAGACGTGCGGTTTCCGTCGTTCTTGTACGTCTCGAGGAATACATTGACCACTTTCCTGTCAGAGACATCACTACCCAGCACTTCTTAAGGGCATGCGCCGGGCCTCGCTGCCACCTTCCAGGAATCCGTTGTGAGACTTCACCTGGGAGGTTCAAAGGCTGAAGTGGATGGTGGGTCGTGTCCGTGTGAGCACACTCGAAACCGGACGACATTTTGCACGCACATCCGTAGCTCTGATCTTCATAATGACATGAATCTGAAGTCATTACGGAAGATTGATGTGAAACCTCTGTCCAGGGACACATACGTGAACTCCATGTCAAAAACAATGTCCCTGAATCTCATGCTCGACCACCGCGAAACTTCAATGCGAAGTGCTCTATGTTGTTCCTGAGGTTTGTAATGTGGTCCGTTGTGTCTCCGTCGTTTTCTGCTTCAGGTCATTCTGCCCCTCGTCCAAAACCAAGTACGCTGTGGCCAGGACTGCCCTCACCAAGTCCGCCTTGCTTGCGTCGTTCATTTGTCGTATGTCCGGTGAGACAGTTGGAAAAAGCTGCTCAAACACTTTGGCGTTGTAGTAGTGGCCGACGTCTCCATAATTTGCTCCATCCGGCCCTTCGAAACTATGAATTCCGTGAATTGAGACTTTCTCCTCTCGGACGCCCCCTTTGGATGAGAAGGCTTTCCTTTCCTGTTTTGAAAACTTGTCGACCCACTCATCTAGGAATGCGTTGTTGCCCTTGGCCTCCGCCAGAGCACGTGCCCACCATGCAGCGGCCATCAGGCTGGCTCGTCTTTCCTCCGTCATGGGGGGCTGTGCACCCTCCGGTTCCTTGGTGGGCTTTGTACCTGAAGGCTCCTGCGTCGGCATCTTATTGCTTGGGACCCTCGGGATTTCCGGGATGTCGTCTGACGGGCCGCTTTGCTTGTGGTCGTTGGTGCCGTCCTTCTCCTCGAGCTGCTGGAACTTTGCCAAGAAGCGATTCCCCCACTGTTCCTGTTCACGCCGCATTGCAAAAATGCCCTGCAGAATCTGGTTCTCCTCGTAGCGCAGCCTCTGCAACTCCATTGTACTTTTGTTCTTTTCTTCCTCGTGGGTCGTTCGAAGGAAAGCTACTTCCTCCGTGATCTCCTTGAGGCGCGTGTGTGTCCACAGCACCGACTTCTCGATGCCGTCGAGTCGTTGCATCACATTGTCCATACGTTGTGCTACTGATGCTTGAAGAATTTGAATGCGAATGCTGATGCTGTTTGCTTCTGCAGCAACCTCGTCCTCGCCCAATCCCGCCAAAGCCTCCGCCTCCTCCTTAGCCTGTCTCTTCCTCTTCTTTTTCTTGTCTGGTTCGTCGTCGTTGTCGTGGTGGTGCATGGTGTAGATGTTGATGCCCATGTACATCAGAACCACCAAAAGTAGGAGCTCAATGACGGTCACCATCACTAGGGGCAGGACCTACGTTGCCAAATATCAAATAGTTGCTATGCGTGCTTGATTTGGCACAATCCTGCGTCACACAGTCAGAGATTCACATTCAAACCAAGCGCTGAGGTCCAAAGTCACGCCTGCACGGCTTCACCTCCCTCCTACCTTCTTCCCTTTGGGGCGAGCACTCATTGCATCACACAGCCATGGACTGCTCGTGCTGCACCGTTCCTGAAACTGCCACGTCTGAAGCACAGAGTTTACAAGTGCCACTGCCCAGCCTCCAGTGAGCATGTTGGTGTGCTCGTCCGTCGTGCTTCTAGGTGAGGAGTACGTAGGCCTTTCGTGCGAGAGACATCACCGCCGAGCTTAAGACGTGCCACTTCCCAGCCTCCAGTCAGCATGTGCCATGAACCTTTTATCATCCCAGCAGGTTCATGGTGCGGGACGAGGTACCTACCAGTCCCGCACCATGAACCTTCTGGGATGATGTAGCCACCGTCAAGGCCTTCCTGCAGGTCACAACCAGGCGCAGCAATGTAAGCATGGATTCTGGCAGTCCTTGTAGATCTCGGCGATCGGGATCGTTGTGACTGAGTCGGACTTAAATCTAAGTCATGTCCCCCGAATTGCAGGTGAGTTTGGCGTTGGGAGGGGCATGCTAGGAATCTGTCTGTATGCTTTACTTTTTGTATGGCTCTGGGCCTGGATTGCCGTGCGAACGAGACAGCTGAGGGCCTTGCCGCCTGCTTGCATTCTTGCGTGCTGTAGCGGACCTTGGATGTAACTACGTGCTGTTCTTCCCAAACCATCCACAACAACGTGACTGAGGCGTTGGCATGATACTTGAACTGGTCCACTTCACGTCTCCATTTCCCAGCCTGGCGGGAAACTTGAATGAACCACACCAGATTGAACAATAAACTTGCCTCAGGATGGGGCAAAACCAAGTAGGCCACACCTGTGCGAGCAGAGCAAAGCAATCTTGTTATGGGTTCGACCAGGGGGCATGAACGACACAAAGCATCGCCGGAAGGTTTTTTGCCTCAGCGTACTGTCTGCTGAGTGATGATTTCAAAAACTCTATGCGCAGGGATTAGGCTTCCTGTGCATCTGTACGTAGAGAGGCCCGGACCAGGGTTTTTTTCCTACCTGCTATTTGTTTGGCACCAATTAGCTGACGTCTCCCAAACCTGGTCTGTTCCTGTTGGGAAGCTGCGTGTGAGCCTGGAAAATCACTGTCCTAGCGCTGCTACTGTCTAGGTCCGTAACTACATCAGGGCTCACAAAAACTTCCTAGTGTACATGACTCACTGATGGGGAGTCTTCCAGTTCTCCCAACTTTGCTTCCACTCCTCCTCCACCTCCTTTTTCTGCTGCTGATCCTTCTGCTGCTGATACTTCTTCCATGCTGTGACATGCGGCTGCTTCTGCTTCTCATTGTCCTCGTTCCACTCTTCCCACTGACGCTTTGACGCTTCTGCCTTCTCCTGTTCTGCCAAACGCTTTGCCGCTTCTTCGTCGATCAACTGTTGTCGAGCCTCGTCTAGTTCCTCTTGGGTGTTGCACCATCGGTCATGGTCCTTGTGGAACTGGATGATGTTGTGCCACAGCTCTCTTCCTTTTATTGGTGGGTTGTCACAACCTCCCTTGCACCTGTATGCCTGTATTTTTTTGTTGAACAGCCACTGCCATCCTTCAGCATAGAAGACTGTAAATTGGTCCTCCGCTTGAGTCTGTTCCGGCTGGCTGTCGGGGTGCGTGCTCTCCGCGTCGGCATTTGTGCTCGTCGTATCTGTGTCATGTTTGGGGTCTGCTAGTTCATACTTCTCCAAAAAGTCCGTAATCTCCGCTAGCTTCCCTTCCATGGACTCTTTTCTGCTGGTCAGACTCTTGAGGTCTGACCCCAGAGCGACGACCATGTCGGGTAGCTTGCCAAGCTCCGACACGTGCTCCTCTTGCTTCTGTCTCAGCTCGGCTATCTCCAAGAGGATGTTCTTCATCTTGTCCCCTAACGAGGAAATTTCCGTCTCGGAGCTCTGAACCTTCTGCAAACATCCGTGCATAGTGTGAACGGCGGCCACCATGCGTTGGACCGCGGCCTCTGCACGTTCCTGGAAGTTCTCGGGCTCCAAATCCTTGGCTTCCTTTGGCGGATCCTTGCCAGCTTCATCTTTGGGCTTGCTTTCCTTTGGCGGATCCTTGCCAGCTTCATCTTTGGGCTTGCTTTCCTGCTGTGTTGGTTCTATTGGATCTTGTGGTTGTGCTGTGGCCGTATGCTTTTTGTCATTATTGCGGTCTGACCTCCCGTTGCCGCTGTCCTCCTCCATGAGACTGGCCCTGGCCTTCCTCCTCCTGGGCCTGATCTCTTCTTCGCTGCCGCTGTCCTCCTCCTGCTTGGCCCTTCTCTTGTTCTGCTGGTTCTGCTGTATGCTGTACATGTAGCCAATGGCTACAATTGCCAAAGCGAGCAACACCTCCGTGAGCTCCACCATGATGCAAAGGGCTATGAAAAGTGTACTCCTTTGGGAAGCTTGAGATAGTTCTGCTGTCAGACGGGCGCACACTCACAGCATCACACAGCCATGGACTGCACATGCCGCACTGTTCCTGAAACTGTCATGTCCGTCTGAAGCACCGAGCTTAAAAGTGCCACTGCCCAGCCTCCAGTGAGCATGTTGGTGTGCTCGTCCGTCGCGCTTCTAGGTGAGGAGTACGTAGGCCTTTCGTGCTAGAGACATCACCGCCGAGCTCAAGACGTGCCACTTCCCAGCCTCCAGTCAGCATGTCCCCTTTATCATCCCAGTAGGTTCAAGGTGCAGGAGCGGGTACCTACCAGTCCTGCACCATGAACCTTCTGGGATGATGTAGCCACCGTCAAGGCCTTCTTGCACCTTAGTGCAGGTCGTGTCGCTTTCGACCTGCACCACACATCCGCAACAGCAAGAGCGACAATGTCGCTCTTGCTGTTGCGGATCTTCCATGGGGCAGTCGGTCCTGCTTGTAGGTCTCGAGGAATACGTTGACCTTTCGTGTCAGAGACATCACCACCCACCGTGTTTAAGAAGTGTCTGTCACTTAAGTGCAAGCACCGAACAGGCCGCCCAGCACAGGGGGGTTGGGGGGGTGGGTGGGTTTCTCGGTGGGTGGTTGATGGATGGGTGGGGCGGTTAGGTGGCTGGGTGACGGTGGGTGGGTGTGAATCAGGGGTGCGGGAATTGGTTGGGGGACCGGTTCGTGGTGGGTGGTTTGGGGGGGGAGGCGGGGTTGTCATGCAGGAATGGTCCCTGATGCATGCGACTTTTTCCGATGCTGCTCTTGGCTTCATGACCCATCCAGTCAGAAGTCCTAAGTCTTTCTAGGAACTTCACACGGCCACCGGGCCCATGCCCCTGTGCCGCCGCATCAACCATGGAGTTCGTCGTGTTCTTGAAACTGTAAGCGGATTCAGAATCACTAGATGTCAGATTGTTTTGGTTAAGACTCGAATCCATGGGGATGTCACGATCAGAGCCATCAGCTACGTTATGAAATCCGTTATTCCGTCTCACTGCTTACTGCGATAATCCGTCCTGTCGGATCTGGGCGAGCGGGATCGCTTTCCTTCCCGATCGAAGTCAGAGTCGGACTCGTCACTACCTGGAACGTGCGAAGTTGGGGTCGCACAAGGTTGCGGTGATGAAACCAAGGCTCGGGCTGCGTGCGGGAGAGGTCGGGGTGAAAACGACCGTCGGGGACGTCGGATGCAAACTCTCCTGTCAGAGATGCGCATTTCACTGACTGAACAACTGACAAATGAACTGTCGGGCCAAGCCTTACTGTCCTTGAGCTTCTCTTCGTTGTCTTGCTGCGCCGAGCTCGCGGGTTCCTGCAAGCGGAGTCGTAGCCGGAGCCGCAGGACCTCATCCTCTTTCCTTGCCAGTGTCTGTCTCCAAAGCCCCGTTGCAGTTAGGACTTTCTCTTTGTACTTGACCTGTGCATCCTCGAGCCTCTTCAACCTGCTCTTGAACTTGTTTGTCATGTCCGTCTGGGCTTTGGAAACCTTCTCGTCGATCTTTTTCTTGTTCTCTTCTTTCTCTTTCGCCATCTGTGCCTGGTGCTCGGCCTTCACCTCTTTGAGTTTGTTCTCATACATGGCAATCATTACCTTCATCTCCTTCTGGCTATCCTCGAACTTGAACTGGTACGTCCTTTCCGTGGTGCGAAACCTCTGGGCGTTTTCCTCGTTGTTTCTCTCATACGTGTTTTCCAGTTCGTCCAGCTTGTCCTCGCCTTTCTTCTTTTCAGCTGCCAGTTCGGCCTCGTGCTTCTTCTTGTCGTCCGCAATCTTCGCCTCGTACATTTTCTTCGTCAAAATCGCTTCCTTCTCAACCTCCCTCAAGCGTTCGATGTCAATGCGGTCCTTGTTCTGCGTCATGATGGCGAGCTTGTTGAAAATCGAATCCTGCTTCTGCGTCTCCTCCAACTCATTCTTCCATTGGTTGTACATCTGTTGCAACCTTCTGTTGCAGAGGCGCCTGATACCGCTGAAGTCATTGGCTGAGTGCAGCATGTTCTTCTCAGCTTCCTTCCACTCAACTTTCCATTCATCCGGCAGGGGTCGGAGTTCCTTTGTGAGGCCTTGCTTCGTTGGGTCCGTCTCTGTGTCGTCGCTGCTTCCTGCAGGCTTTTGACATCGACGCCAAGCCGCCCATTCCTCGTCGGAGTACACTCGCTCAGTCATGGCGCTAGTGGCGCCAAGAAAAAAACGGTGCGATCGCGTTGAATCTTGAGCTGAAAAGCTACTGCAGTCCAACATGTTGAGCTTGGAAGCAACCCACGGTGCAGCAGTCAAGTCTTGGTGTGGCTTAGGCCGGGGCTTCGAGGATCTCGATGCGCAGACTGTCTCAGCCTGGTTGGCCGCTGACAGACTGAAAGTGAGCAAAGAGATACTGAATCCATGCATGACTTTCCTGCCTCTTCCTTCCCTCACATCACTCCTTGCTGCCTGCTCATTCCTCGCATCTACAGTCACGCCCTCATCTTGATCATTCCTTCTTCCTTCCCTGCTTCCTTCCCTGCTTCCTTCCTTCCTTGCTTCTTTCCTTGCTTCGTTGATTATTTTCGCTGTCTCTCTCTCTCTCTCTCTCTCTCTTTCTTTCTCTCTGCATCTGTCTTTGAGGGTCCGGCTCACCCCTGTTCGGGGTTCATCCACACCCCTGCATGGGGTTCTCACCTGTTCGGGGTCCAGGCTCACCCCTTTTCGGGGTTCATCGGACGCCTCTGTGTGGGGCTCTAACGACCCCTGTTCGGGGTCCAAGCTCACCCCTGTTCGGGTTTCATCCACACCCCTGCACGGGGTTCTCACGACCCCTGTTCGGGGTCCGGCTCTAACGACCCCTGTTCGGGGTCCAGGCTCACCCCTTTTCGGCCCCTGTTCGGGGTCCAGGCTCACCCTTTTCGGGGTTCATCCCCCAGCCCTGGTGCGGGTACGCCCCTGTACGGGGCTCCGAAGACCCCTGATGTGGCGACCTGACATCCTCACAGAGCCTGCGCGAATGCCTAATTACAACTACTTTTGCCTGCTACCTTTAAACCTCTTTCCTGATCAATGCCTCCTTACCTACATGCCCGCCTACCTAGCTATCTATCTACCTACCGACCTGGAAGACTGCCGGTGCACCTAGACCTACAAGTACCTCCCTCCTGCCTATCTACTTATCTATACCTACCTGCAGGAGTGGGTGGGCGGGTTTGGGGGTTGGGTGGGTTTACAGTTTAGGGTCCAGGGTTTAGGGCATGAGCTGGACGTTACGAAAGCTTAGATTCCCTTCATGTTTAATCATGAACACACACACACACACACTAATTTTCAAGTCGTTGTGAATCGTACAAAAAGCTGACTTTAGGGTTTCAGAACACAAAATCTCAAGCTTCTTGTTTTCGTTGAGCCACAAGAACACAAAGTTGCATTTGTTTGGTTTGCTCGGCACAAACGAATCTTCAAAATAACTTCAAAAATATCTTGCAACAAAGAAATTCCATGTGAACTACAAAACTTGGGACAGGCAATTATGTCAGTATTGCTTTGATTTTTCGATGTACATGTTTTCACATTTCGAACAAACCAAGTTTTTCAGGCATTGATTTTTCTATTGAGCCACAAGCACACATCTTTTTATACATGTCCAGCATCTCGCTCTTTCCATAGAGCCACAAGAACACACATTACGTAGGCCCAATGTTGCTGCAGTAGTTGCATTTGTTTTCCGTCCTGCCCCCCCCCCTTCAGCACGACATCAGACATGTTGCTTTACGTGTCCTATATACACGTGTTCTGACATGTCCATCATGTCAGCAACAAGTGTCCTATATACACTTGTTCTTACATGTCCATCACACGTGTTCTTGCATGTCCATCATGTCAGCAACACGTGTCCTATATACACGTGTTCTTACATGTCCATCATGTCAGCAACACATGTCCTATATACACGTGTTCTTACATGTCACTCATGTCAGCAACATAAATCCTAGGACCCGGTTCCATAACGGAAAGGACCCGGTTAGCCCCGGACAGGCATCACTGCCACATCGAGGCCGGCCGTGTCCCTTGGTGCGGACCCTTAGCGAGGGCCCCAAGGTCCTCCGGTTGCTCCATCGCCAGAAAAGTAGCTGCACCCTCGGCCACGAGGTTAGCGACCTCGAAGCTGAAATCCGCGAAAACGTTGCCCAGGATAGCGCGATCTCTCTCTGCAGGTGTTAGCGTCTCCAGACCTGGGGGAAATTCATAGCTCCGTACGGGGCGGGGCCCCTGAAAATTAGCCCAGGGCGCCCTGGAGAAGCTAGCGCACGGCGGAGAAAGCACCACCGCGTCGAACTCCTTGTTAGCTATCCGACCCAGGTAGCTTTGCCGAATCTTGGGCTGGCTAAGGTCGTATTTAGCGTGCCGCAGAAGATCGACACACTCGACCCGTACATCTCGCCCGAGCTCCGCTCCTAGCTGGTGTAAACACTGCGCCACATCTTGCCGGCGCGAGGTACCAGAGAAAAGGTAAAGCACCCGTAGCGGCTTTGCAGGCGTAGCGGCCACTGGGGTCGGCGTAGCATCCCCCCTCGGGGGTTTCACAGGCACTGAGGGCGCGGCCGCAGTAGCGGGTCAGTTGGAGGGCTTGTCCTCCTTAGTTGCCTCCGTCTGCTTCTTGGTGGGGCACCGTGTAGCGGGGTGCTTTCCGAAGCATAGCGAGCAGACGTGCTCGAAGTGGCACTTGCTGCCATTCTTGCAGCCCTTAGCGTTGTAGCGGAAGCAGATAGGCTTCCCCTGCGGGGTGCGATCGGCACCCAAACGCTTCTTAGCCTTGCCACCCTTGGGGGGGGCGTCTTTGCCTTTGCCCTTCCCTTGGGTCTTAGACGGTCGCTCCTCCGTCCAGTTCCAGGGCTGTGGCCGCTTAGCATGCAGGGCTAGCG
>CAJNDT010004021.1:0-18918 GCA_905221615.1 Symbiodinium sp. CCMP2592
TGGCGCCTGTGGTCGAAGTCCCCGTCGGGGTCCTCCGAACCAGGCATGATGCCTTGCGTGACAATGGAATCCAAGTTGCGACATGCTGTAGCGTGGAACGCTCCTCCGAGACGTTGCAAGAGGGCCATGGATGGAGATATTGCGAACCTGTTCTTGTCCAACTGAAGCAAATTGTTCTGGGGATCCGAGTGCGCAGAGTGACCACTTGTAGCCCGAACTGCCCATGGCTTCACCCAGCCGTTGCAAACGTTCAGGTACCTCTGGTTGTGCCGGCAACGATCATTGTTCTGGATCTCCGTGATCTGGTCAGGAACCGATACCATCATGTTCGAACCTGCGGATCCAAGAGTTTCCACGCCGGGGTCCTTCACTCTCACTCCCAGGAACTGCAACCGAATCTTGGCCTTGTGGCGTTTCGTGGCTGCGAGCATGTTCCCTTGGAACAATAGCTGAAGTCTTTCATTGTACACTCTCTTCTTCTGTTGCTCATCGGTCCTTGAGACCGCTTCGGTGATGCGTCTGCTTTCATGGGTCCATAGTGGCTCATGCCTCACCAAGTCTTCGATCATCACCCACCCTCCTTCATCACATTTGATGACACTGTTGAATGCCACCTGGCACCTGTTGTCAAGCCATTCCGAGCCTTGGCGCCTGGCGATTCTGTGGCGCAGGTCAGATTGGATGCATGATAGCGCCCAATCCGCGTTCAGTCTGCGCTGACGGGTGATGTCGCGAAGGACAACTTCGTTCACGAGGTCCCATCGATTGTTGATGAAGCTTGCACCCTTGGTTGGGATCAGGTCGAGAATCCCGCACCGGATTGGCCTTCCGCCGCCGATGCATTCATAGCCTGCATTGGTGTAGCCCTGAGTGGTATCGTCAAAAGCAAAGCTAGGACGGTCTCCTCGTTGAGGTAGGCGTCGGTCGCGATGGTCCGAAAGCTGCTCAATGAGGTCCACCACCCGCTTGCTATTCTCTGGTCCTGATTCCTGCAGTGGTACGCCACAAGCATCATGTAGGCCCCGACGGTTTTCCACATCCGTGCAGAGATTGTGCTTGTTCTCATAACGGATCAAGACCACATGACCCCGTACGGCTTCGCCTCCGCGTCGCGGTCGGGCTTTGGCCTTGGGTCGTCGGTCCGAGGATGCAACACTCACATGGTCTGTGGTGTCAACGTCCATTGGCTCAGCCTCTTGTGGAGGTACTCGACGTGGATATCGAAGAAGGCTTTCCTTGATGATCTGGACGCCTCGAAGTACCAGATCCCGGGTTGCTGAATTTTCCGTGCAATTGGACAGAGTGTGTAGATCACTGCCACAAGCGATGCAGAACGTGAGGCGGTCACTTCCGACCGACATTTCGCCTTGAGCGAGCACTCCCACATAGTCCTGAAGCTGTGCGACAAATCCTTCACGAATCGCCTGCCTGGGATCAGGGCCTTCTTCACCTTGTTCTTCTTCGGGTTGCGCATCCACATCTACATCCTGTGCAGGTATTGGTGGAGCAACGGAGAACCCTGGATCGTCCGTGACGTTGTCAGCGGCCTGTGTCTCGTCGGTTCTCGCAATTTCTACGGGGTAGATATCACCATCGACGATCACTGTGAAATCAATCACGAGGTCAGCGGACATGTTGTTGACGATCTCAGCGACTGCTTCATTCTTCTTGGTCGGTGTCCTTTTGCGCGGGGAGTCAACCGTGATCAGCTCGATAGCTTCGGCCGACGCGTAGCGGAAGAATGATCTTTCGATTCCCCTCGCGCACGCATTTGCTGCCTCAAGGCCACCCCAATTCGGAAAATGACTTGGGTGTCTCATTGCAATTGTAAGAAGCCCGAGCGCCAGCTCCACCGTGTCACCCAGGAGTTCCTCCTTGGGCAAGGCTGACCCTCTGTATCATTCTTGGCGCTCTTCCGGAGTCAAAAGCATTCTCATGAAACCAGCATAAGCGCAGTTCCCGGCAGCGTAGTAGCAGATGTAGCATGTCTTGCCTTCGGAATCGTATCCCCTGTCCCATGCCAACTGTTTGGCCTTTCCCCATGCCGCGTACTCGATGGCCTGACTGGCTGTGATTCGGAGACCACCGTAGTGAGAAACCGTCTTGCCAATGTCTTCGTAGACCACTTCCGCACAAGCTTTGAGGAACTCCTTGATGTCCATGCGGGGGTCCACAAATTGAAGCCTCAGGTCATAAAGGTGCTTTGCGCAAGCCAAGGTGTACTTCTGGGACGCGACCAAGTCATTGAAGGAGCCGATTTGATGCTGCATCTTCAAAGCTGAAGTATGCGCGCACCCAATGCAGTGTCCAGGATACCCGTTTCCAGTCGGCTTGAAGAAGGCCTGTGCGTAGCACTCAGCCAACTTCATTGCGTCACATCCAGAGCAATAGAACGTTCTCCCTTTGACATAACCGGTGTTCGGGGTCGCATAGGTGTCGATCCGGAACAAGTAGTGCCTGTTGTCGTAGTAGGCTTCGGGAACGGTCATGGCGATGTCAAAATCCTGCCAGGTGACTGTGGACGATTCAGCGACCGTGTCACCCTGGGCAACCGACCTGATCTGTTGCTGCTGTTCCCCCGTAAACCATGTCTGCGAAATCTTGGTGGACGTCTTGACTTCACTCTTGTCCTCCCAAATCTCGACAAGCGACGGGTGAGCGACTGAGTCGGCGCGGACAGTTTCGTCCCATTAGCGAACTTTCGATGCCTCAACAAAGCACGTGGATACCATCTTCTCGCAGAACAGCTGCTTCTCGTAGATAGCGAAGCCCAATTTGAACCTGACCCGATTGTCCGGTGCTGGCACCTTTTCGGCTGACAGTGTATGCACGCCTGACGACGCATGTTTCATCTGGCTGTACATTCTTGACCAAAACGAAGATCCGTGAATCACCACGCATGCTCGGGCCCGCAACTCCAGTTCAATGTACATTCCCAGCGCGTGGAAACCGTTGAACAGAGAAGCTTTGTGCTGAAGGTAATTGCTAGCTGCTCCAACGAACCGTAAGTCGTGATTGATGTTGACAATTGGAGGGCGCGTGGTACGCTTCCCTGCCGCAATGATAGGGTCAACGTAGGTGATCTTGAGCTGTCGCTGCAAGTCAGTGCGAATTGCTGCTCCGTCTCCAACCTCACTCATCGGAAAGGACATGTTCTCGATGAGGATCGCTTGGAGAGACAGATGGTAATGCAATGTGACGGTTGCAAGCTGCTCTTCAGTCAAGCCATCCAATGTCGCATTCACAGATTCCAACGATCCTTTTGTGACTTGGAAGTTGTAGTTGGCACCTGCGGTGATCGACGGGCTCACAATGTAGACCTCGCTCCGTCCATGCATGCCGAGGTTCTCTCTCACCGTGTGCGTTGATCCCCTGGTCCTTGCAACCATGTCAAAGTCCTGGACGAGGATTGTGCACTGAGAGCGCATAGTCGCGGCATCGGGTTTGCCACCCATACCCAAACTATTGCGAAATCCGTTCAGCGTGTTCATGGTGTTGATCCTTGCTTCTGCCGGAATTTCATCGTTGTCGACAAGATCGTTGTCTGCCTCGATCATCACTGCCGAGGTAAGCATTGGAGGAGAAGGAAGATGCACGCATGATACCAATGCCAATGCATGGTACAGCCGTGAATACATTCGTAACCACACCTTTGTACTCAGCTTCACGTAGACCTTCAGGTTGAGACCCTTGTCATCATTTTGAGAGACGGAACGGATCCTGGCCAAATAGGTCACCAGTCTTCTGACGTAATGCTGAATCGGTGTGGTCCCCACGTCGTGGTTGGCCACAAACTTTGGCGTCTCATCAATGGTAGGTGGGTACTCGTCTTGATCACGGGTCGTCGTCAGCAAGATCGAGCGACAGCCCTTCTCATCGATGTTGACATAATGGTACCAACTCTCCTGAGCGCCAGCGGGGATTGGAGCTTCCTCCCATGTCGGTTGCGATGGTTCCTCTTCCGGTTGCGAAGGCGGTTGTTGTGGAGGAGGTGCCGCAGAAGATGACGACGCCGATGCCGTTGCCTCGTCCTTCCTTGCCCTCTTTGGTCCGTGGCTAGGGGTGGCTCGAGGTCCGGCAGCGGATCCTTGCGATTGTTCCGGCGTTCTTCCATGCTCAGGGTGCACGATTCCTTCCGGTTCGAGGTTGCTTGCCGTAGGCATCGCAACTCTCCCCGTTGAGTATACCCAGCTAGGATGCCGTTGAAGGTTGGGCGGAAATAGGCCATCATCTTGCATAAGCGGATTTGGTGGCCTCATCTGTTGGAATTCCGCTTCCCATATGCCCAATGTGGCGCGTTTGGTAGAGCAGTCGACCACGTACCCAGATTCAACTCCGCATTGATTCCAGGTGTAGCCACGGAACGCATCCGGCAATTGGAAACCGTTCTTGTCCTGAGCTGCACATACTGCATCCACATGCTGCTTGAGGAAAGCATACGTGGTGTAGTCGGAATCAGGGAGCACGTCGTTAGACCATCTGTAATGCGGGAGTCCAGTTTGTGGATCGACCCATGATACGTAGGAATGGAGCACGTGGAGACAGACACTGAACGCCTGGAGTGAGTTCATCGCAAAGGCGAGCGGATGTCCCATGCCTTGAGGCAATGTGCGCATCATCAAAGCCAGCTGGTGAACGTTGATTGGCGTAGCGCCATCGTTGCTCGCTGCGCATTCCTGGTTGTAGGTCCGAAGTCCATACCCAGTGTGCTTTGCGAACATGTACATCAGCTTGCACACTCTACATAACGTAGGCTCTCCCAACAAGTCGGATTGGTCAGGTGCTCTGCCTGACATGGGCAACTTGTGGTAGTAGTCCTGATTCACCGTATACCATTGTTGAATTCTCGTGTCTGTCACGGTCTGGTAGGGCGTCTCCACGGAGTTGATGAGAACGGCGAGATTGTAGTACACGTCCGCGCTAACGATGTTCCTGGTCGCAGTGTTCAAGTCGAACCGAACTTGTTTTCTTTCTTGTTCCAGTTCAACCACAGCCAACTTTGCATCATCGCGGATCACTTCCTCGTCCACCATAAATCTTGTGATGGCACTGAACTTCCCTTCGTAGTCGGCAACAATGTGTTTGAGACCTCCACCAAACTTGATGACCATGGCGAGTATCTCCCCATAGGGCTTGTCCATGTACTCCTCCGGGGCAGCAAATATGCAAGCCTTGAGGATTTCTCGGACTCGAATGGAAAGATCCCCTCCTGGCGACAGATTTGCACACGTGAACAGCAAGACCAACGGAGGTGCTTTAAAAGCTGCCCATGTGCGAATGAGATCATTGTCGACCACTTTGTCTTTCGTAATCTTTGGCGGGAGCGAAACGCTCTGCGACGAATCCCCAGAATACATCTCCAGGAACTTGTGGAACTTCAGAAACGTCCGCATCATCCCACCAGAAGGGAAAACTTCTTCGTGGTCCACTCCCTCGAAGGCCAGCTCGTAGGCATTGTAGCTTTCAGCCATGGCTCGGGGTTCGGTCCTTCCTCCGTAGGAGAGAAGTCCCTACACCCTACTCGACTTCACGGTTCCGGGTTCTCCGTAAGATGCACCCTTCCCCGATCCGTCCGGTCAGACCTTAGTTGTTCCTTAGTTGGGGCTGTCTAATAGCCCCTTCATCAGCGTCTACACACTGATGTTGCTGCCATGCAATGTCCTCAGATTCATGTGCATCGTGACTGACACTGACATGAGCTCGAACAAGGCTGCGAACATCCCTCGCAATCGACCGCCATGAAACATCAATGCGCTGCGACAAACTGCTCTTCGATTCATGGTCCAAGCAATCATCCAGTCTCACCATCAAACGTTCCGCTTCAGGCATGTTAGAGAACATGATCCTGCGTCCACCACCATCGCCACCAGCAACAACATGGTCATCAATCTTAACCTTCGTCACCTTGCCACTTGAAACAAGAGCATGCAACTCTGGCCAAGACCAACATGAACATGAAGAAGGCATGTCAAGCGAAAAATAGACGTCGGAAAATTCCGCACACTTCTTCAGCAGGCGTTTGAGAGATTTCAAGATACTTCTGAAAACCTTGTACTTCCCACCGGAACGTTTCTCACCCCCCACGCAAGCCCCTTCACTACTTCCAGGACCAGCACCTGATCGCAAAAGCGATGCCACGAATAGCACAGGTGTGCGCAGGTCATTCCGGCACGCATCCTTCATCGCACCGATAAGGCTGTCCTCATCGACCTTAGAGCCAATCAGCTCCTTGCAAGTTATGCGAGCGCATCCCTTAGTGGGCTTAGGCACGGCGTAGCCATTGCCCAAGCCACAGAGGTCAACAATCATGCGGTCTGTCTTTCGTCCACCAGCCTTCGACGGCATGGCTACCAATCTCCCATCGCCCGTTGCCTGAAATTTCAAGGCTTTAAGCAATCTCCTGGAGATTTGGCTAGTCAACTCGCATTTATCGGATCGATCCTTAGCGTCCGAATCGGTCATGTGCAAATGTTTGGACGAGCACACGTCAGACGACTTAGGATGTAACGCGACGTTTGCGGCAATGTACTCCCATTCATCCTTGCAGTAGCCGAGCTCAACGGCGGTTCCGGGAGATACAGGATCCCGAAAGGTATAACGTTGCCCGTGAGTGCATCCTTGGATCTTGATGCTCTTCCACATGGCATCTTCCTGAAGTCCCTTGTACTTCTTGGTTTCCTGGACTGGTACTCGAGGAGGCACTTCGATGATGATTTGGAACCCCCATGATGCCGCTCTGCGCGCAATTCTTTGGACGACCTCCCCCCATGGGTAGTCTGTCCGCAATTTTGCCCTTTCAGGGTTGTCAGCGATTTTCCGACTCAGCCACGAATTCTTGCCTAACACCCCGGCACCAATGAAGATCACGGAGTTAGGGTTGATTTTGCTTGCTTCCACCACATCGAAGAGGTAGGCGCACATGGCGTCGTCAACTTCTCGCCCCATACTCAGAACATTTACTTGCAGCCCAGGGTCATAGTGAGAATCGGGCGCATGCTGTGCAATGCAATCCTTGCCTGGAGCATACTCATTCCACCAGTTCTCCTCATCGACCCCTACCAATGTCCACACCGTCACTGCTTTTGGAGCATCTTTGATAGTGATACGGTACTTCCACCGGCTGTAAGGATTCTTGTAGGTATGGACCAACCCTCCATCGTGGTCGAGGAATTGGATCACCAGGCCCTCCTTGGGTTTGTTTTCGGCGAAATTAACCACGTGAGGCACAATTGCTCCATCATACCCTTGATATTCCCTTTTCTGTTCAGCCGCATCATGCCATACATCCTCGTACACTGACGACCAGTGGTCATAACCGAATTGAGAGACTTGACTTTTGGACTGTCCGTTGACAATTGCTCCATTGTATCCTTGATATTCCCTTTTCTGTTCAGCCGCATCATGCCATACATCCTCGTACACTGACGACCAGTGGTCATAACCGAATTGAGAGACTTGACTTTTGGACTGTCCGTTGAAACAAAGAGGCAATGTAAAGCCCTGGTACCCCCCATGGATGGCACGCGCCAGTGTGACAACCACCGCTCGCCATTTGGCGGGCAGGGCGCGCACATAAGACTGGCCCAAAGGCGGTTCAGGAGGAGGCAAAACGGCGGCGCAAGGACGTCCGCAATAGCGGCTGGGCGCAAATGCCCCCGTACCGGATGGTACTGAAACACAGCACGCTCCACATAGCGGTCGAACTTGCCCGGTTGATCAAGGATAGCAGCACGATCCTCCATCTGGTGCCACTGCCCTTCGCGAAGAATCCAAGTCGACCGAAGGTAACGACCAGGCGGCAACGCGGAAGGCTGCCCCCGCAACATGCGCGGGAACTTGACAACCAGGATGGGGTCCACACTGTCATGTTCTTGCAAGCCTTCCTTACTCGACAATCCAGCGCGATACAACACCTGAGGGAGGATCGGCGTCTGCGTGTAAGGAAAACAAGGCACCTCGCTCTTGAACGAGTAATGCTGTTGCCCCTTCTCATCCGTGCTTTGGGTATGCGTAGGGCGCATCAGATCCATAATCTCTTGGGAGCCAATGAGAGCCGGCGGAAAAATGTTGATGAGCTGACACGCATGTGTCCAGGACACAGAATCCTTGAAAGACTTGGTGTGTATGTCCGCGGACATCTTGGCAGTGACCTCATAGGCAAGAGAAACGTAACCTTCCTGAAAGATAGAATGCATCCAACCAATGCAGATGCCTTGGGTACGTTCCAAGTGACGCATAGTCGGATTCTTGCCCGTGCGAATCACCCCGATCATGGTCTGGTTGTCGTCGTAGAAGACGAAGTTGGGGTCTTGCCCCCCAAGCTGCTGCCACAACGTGATAGCAGGCAATCCAAGACGTGACATGGCAAAGTCGGCCGCGACAATCTCGGCCTCATGTGTGGAATGACTCAAGCATCCCTGCCTTTTGCTAAGTCCCGCCAAGGGAAATCTTGTGTGAGAACCTTGAATGTGCAAATGAGCACCGGAGGTAGATTTCAAACTTTATCCACAACCTGCATAGTCCGCATCTGCAAACAGCCCGATGGACGAGTCCTCCAAGGAGTTCCCGACCCATCCAATCATCATGTGATGTTTGGACTGGTGCACATAGGCCATGAGATGATGAAGAAGAGCATCCTCCTTCTTGGTCCATTTCGTGATCTTGCGTGCGAGATTGTTGATACTGCGCAGAAGAGCAAAGCGGCAAATGCGCGCGGCATAAAGCAATTTCATGAGAATGCTTGCTGCCTGCGGAGCAAGTGCGCCGCGATTAGCCTCGTTGATCTCCTCTTCCTCTGGCGCCGTGGGAATAGGTGGAGGCGGAACAAGCCGACCGTCCTTATCAACAGGCATGGTGTGTCCACACCACGTGCATCGATGGCTTTTACCTGACTGTGCCGGAGCGCGAGCTGGGTGATTCTTAGTCTCCTCAGCCGGACTCGGCGATGGTACCGTCTTGAATTGTGTCGGATCGAACCCAGTCACGTCGCAGTACTTCTTGACTGTCATGTCCAGGTACGTCTCCATGTCGTAGGTAACGGTCTGCACCTTCGTTTTGTCATGCAGCGTTGCCTCGCCCTTGGAGATGCGACAACCCAGATACAAACCTAGTGGCGTCTCTTCTTCCAATCGGAGTTCTTGGCGCAGCATGTCCCAGCCCTTGGGTAGATTCTCTTTGGGTCCTGCCATCTTGAGATCATCCACGTAGATGAAAAGTAAGAGCTTCATTTGCGGGTGGAAATACAATGAGGGCCATTCGTCGCCAATTGGCTTGAATCCTACTTTCTGTACCGCGGTGTGGCAATGTTGTTCCCACATGGTTCCTGCGTCAGGATGTCCGTACAGAGCTTTGATCAGGCGGCACACAGGCCTACGGAATTTATGCCGTTTCGCAGATGGATGCCATGCTTCATCAGGCAGTTCAACCCAACATGGAGTTCCCGATAGTCTCGCCTGAATGTATGCTTGAATAGCATCCGCCATCTGGACATCGTTGCCAGGAAGGCATCCGTAATAATCTGCCCACCGTGAGGCGTCAAACGTAGCCGGGGAATTCCCCAAATCCTGAAACAATGCGGCTTCCATGTTCTGGTCTTTGACCTGATCACCGAGTAGTACACCTCGCCCTTTGAACTTCCTGGCAGGATCGTCCTCTTTGAGCTGATAGTTCTTCTCGTATATCAGTCCCTGTACTCGCGCCATATGTACTTTCTCACCTTTCTTCTTTGCCTCAGCGACGACGTCGTCATATTCACGCGTAGTTGAGAAATCAAACACCTCTTGGTCCCACAATCCCTTCCATTCTTCCATGAAAGCTTCCATGGCCTTGGGGTTGTTGACCATCTCCTTGCGTGTGACGGGTCGAGTGACCATGGCATTGAAGCATGATCCTCCTGCCTGATTCTTTTCCCGATGTACGTTTCTGTGAGAAGTCGTACACGGCATAGACGGAATCCAGTTATCATCCATGACCATGTGTGCCGGAACGGCCGGCACGACGTCTGCCAAGAATTGTTCTTGTGTGTATTGATCCACATAGGATTGTGCCCAGGACCATCCATCGTCGTCGTCAACGGACACGTTGAGTTGCAGATCAATTTCTTCACATGGAACAATCTTGGGAAAGATCATGTTGTCCAAAATCTTGGTGACTATCTTCTTCCCTATCACAGCCTTCTTCCGGTCTTTCTTGGCAACTCGAGCTTTGTCTCGCTTTTCTTTCTTGTACGCTGCCTTCTTCTCCGCTTCGCTCAATTTCTTCCATGTTTCCGGAGAATAGGAATGGATAGGTCTCCGTGTAGGAAGCGTTCGTCGACCGTCACTTCGGATCTTGTACGGAACTCCCCTTTTGTCGATCTTGCAGGCTTCACCATCATCGGTGAGATATACAATGCCGTCCCCCTTCTTCCCCGTACTCCAATGTTCAATCTCCTCGGGAGCCAACTTCTTTTCTTTCAAGATCTTGATAATCTCTCCAGGTTCTTCGATGTCTCCTTCGGGGATGAGTCTACCGGTTGGACCGACTTCGCGGGGCGATCGTCGATCTTTTCCAGTGATCTTCGGTTCAGAATGAGGCGGTGCTGCACGTAGACCTAGCTCTTCGTCTAGTTCTTCGAGTCTTTTGTCTCCTATAGCATCAATAGCTTCATGTTCGGCTGACTTGAAGACTTCGCCAGACGGTTCCGTCTCTATGTCAGATGGATCTATGTCCTGTAGGTCAGGATCTTCTCCGGGATCCGGTGGAGGAAGAAGACCATCTTGATCATCATCATCCCCGTTGCTACCATTTCCTCCAGGCGGACCGTCATCCCCGTCATCGACGTCTTTTATCTCCTTGCCAGCGAGGTCAACGTTGTCCCTGAGTCCCTCAATGGTTGAATTCATCCTTTCGTACTCGGCTTTCAGGGGAAACGTTATCTCCTCTGGGAAGTAGATAACTTCTGTCTCGTACGGTCTCATCAACTTCCTGGGAACGGATGCGTCCATCGACAAGTTCGCATTGGCAAATTCCTTCATATCCCAAACGCGATACTTCTTGGACCATCCTTGACCAGAAGTGATGATGTATCCGGCAAAAATGCCTGGGATCCCCTTTGGATCGAATTTGTTGCCATATGTCTTCGGCCTTGTGTCCGTCGGTTTGAAGAAGACTTTGGCCCCAAAGGGTATGGCTTTTCCCTCGAAGTCCTTTCCAGTCATTCGCTTCCATGCTGAATCACCATCGCCCTCCACGTCTTCGATGTTGAGGTTCTGCATCACGCAATTCAGCGCAAAAGACCAGTATTGGGCAGGTAATCCGGCGTGTAGCATGGATGCTGCGACTGTGTTGATCACTTCTTGATTCGATCGTTCAGCGAGTGAATTGTTACTGGGTTTCCCTGGAAGGGAATGATCTATCACGATCTTCAACTGCGCCATAGCTGAATCGAACTCTGGTGCTTCATCACTATACGCCATATGAATCTTGCGTCTTCCCATTAGGCGTCTGATGGCCATGACGACCTCGTCAGTGCGCCTTGAAGCCGTGGGAATCGCTGCGATCATTTTGGTGGCGATGTCTCTGATGACTAGAACTTCACGTGCTCCATCATCGAGTCCGATACCTGCTTCGGCGGCCTTGCGCATATCGAGGAAGTCGAATGTCACAAGATCTCCCCAGTGTTTGATCACACGTTGAAACGCACCTCGTTGTGTCCGCAAGTGCTTCATCTTCGCGCGTATGCACGATTCGCAATATGGGTTGCGGTAGCGATGAGTACACAGATGTGCCAACGTCTTAGCTTCGGCTTTCAATGTTCCGACTCTGGCCTTGCGGCTCGGCGCACCGTCGCCTTCCACATCAATGATCACCTCATCGTCACCGTCCAATGGAATTTCACCCACTCCTTTTCCTTCGTCGTCGTCCGGAGGTCGTCCGGCCTCGGACTCTGGCACTTCTTCTATAGGAGGTTCTTGGGGTTCAGGATCAGGAGGCCGTTCATGATCGTCACCTTCTTCTTCTTCTTCAACCTCGCTTGGTGCAGCTTCAGCGGCAGCTGCGACACTGACGTCAACGTCACCTGCGGTTAGCGCACTCTTGAAGATTTCGGTGATCGCTTTGGCCTCCGGATCATCATGAACAAGTGACTTGGAACTCCCGGCGCGAATGTACGGGATGTCACCGTTCACGAACAGAGATATCCTCTTGCCCTGCGGGTTGATCATGAATGGTTCCCTTCCGGGTGGCCACACAAACCCGTAGTTGAAGTTCATGCATCTCTTGCCTATGGAAAGCACCGATGGTGTGTCGTCCAACACGTAAGCGTTGATCGGTTCCTCGAACGCCTCAGTCTGGAAATTCGACACGAGATCGGTATCGGTGATTCCATTTGCTGTCTGAAATGATATGGGCTCTGGAGTCACGAGTGTCTCGAGACTATGCTTCTCGATCTTCTTCTGAGATATGAGGTCATGGCCACACCCAGTGTCCATGAGAAACTTGATCTTCTTCTTGAGGATGACTGGTTGAACCATGCATTTGCATACACCTTGATTGATGATCCGCTTGCTGTGCGCAGCATCGAGTTCACGCTCAACGATTGAATCCTCACCGTCGTAGAAGGAGACTTCCTCCACCCGAGACGTTCCTGGGATTCGCACGAATGAGACTCGATCTCCACATTGATCATCATCGTCGTCAACCATGTCTCTCATAATCTGTGCCCTCAATCTCGCTTTATGCTTGGCGAATTCCAAATTCACGGCGCGATCCTCATCGTTAACAAGCGCTTCCATGTCGACGTACTTCACCTTCCGCTCTTTGTCCTTCTTCGATCTTCTAGTACACGAAGAAATGAACTTCACGTCATCGGCGAATGTCACATTACGCTTGATCCCTTTTCGGGTCGACGTAGTCGGTCCCGAGGATTCGTCGTCTGTTGAACAATCCGAATCAGCGTCGCTGTCAACTGATGGACAATCTGACTCCTCCTCATCTTGTCTTGAAGATCGCTTCCATATCGCCGGAGCTGATGGATTCCACCTTCGGCACAATCTAATGGCGGGTGCCGCAGGGAGCGCCTTGGCCTTGGCATTCGGCTTCGCTGGAGCTGCCTTCGCTTCGGATTTGGCTTTAGCCTTTGCCTTTGGTTCCGGAGCTGGGGTAGCTGCTGCCTCATGCTTGAAAGGACAATTCTCCCTTGAGCACGAGCCTGTGTTCTTGAACGAGTAGCATATCCTGTTTCCTCCTCCTCCAGATGGACTTGGAGTTCTCGTCCTCGGCGTAAAAGGTCGCTCTGGAGTCTTCTTCGAGTGACTGAATGGGCACTTGTCACCATTTCGACACCCTGCATCTGTGAAATGGAACTTGCAGCGGATTTGCTTCTTGCTCTTGTCACCTCTGTTGTCCGCTGACTCACTCCTCGTCTTCTTCTTGGGTTTTGGCTTGGTTTTCGCATGCCTCTTCGCTTTGCTTTGAGGTAGTACAGGTGTAGCCTTATCCGGCTTGGTCGGCGAAGCCTTGACCTTTGCGGATGGAGCTGCGTTAGGCGTTTGTTTCTCAGGTACCTTGGCCGGTGCAGCAAGCAAATCCTTGCCCTCAAGCATCTGGCGCAAGCCAATTTGGGTCTGAGTGAGATTTGATTGTTCTCGTCTCCGCATGATGGTACTGTCAATGATCTTCATCAAATTGTCGTACGATCGGTCTTCATGATTGTAGGGCAAGTGTTCGTAGTGCATGCCCAACTCCATCTTCATTGCGGGCGAGTCCTTGATCTTGCTGTACAAGCACTCACGGAGAGCTGTTTTGGATGGTATGTCTTCTGGCCTCATCCGTCCCAGAACTTCCAACCACGTCTGCTTGAACGTATGAAGCTTGTTGTCGCCTTGGTACTGGAGCTTCACCAGATACTCGAGAGTGATGATCATGTCTAGACGATCATGCGTTCGAAAGCTTTCATACATCATCGCAATGATTTGTCGTCCTTTGATGATCTTCCCTTCGGGCCTGCTGATGTAATCGTTGGCCTTCCGGTTCACCTCCAGGTATAGGTCAGCAGATTTGTCACCACCAGCACGTAGCATTGCGACCATTGCGATCCCCAATTTGACGTCTACGCTCTTAAACTTCTTGTGTCCTGAATCGTTCAGTGCTTCGACATCAGGGAATGGGTTGAATGCTGGTGCCAGCCATAACATCCAGTCCTCATGATTTGGATCGGCTGATGCTCCTAAGACATTCGCCGTGGATCGCCAGTTGTTGAGGTGAGTGAGAGTAGGCCATGGAGGTACGGTCACTTTGTCGGCCTCCCTCCTGGAAATTCTCACTTCCGTGACTTCAGGATCTGCGTCTCCATCAGGATCACGCGCATAAGATCCAGGATCCGATTCAGGTTTGCCTCCACCGCTTTTCTTCTTATCATCATCATCATCAGGCGGGTCAGGAGGGTCATACCCCGTGCCGGTTCCTTCATCGTGCTCTCCATCTTCGTTCTCGTCGCCAGCCTCGTCACCGTCATCGTCTCCATTATCCTCCTGAATCGTTTCAGCGAATAACTTCCACTCATCACGATCAGCTCTGAGACGTTGTTCGTCTTTCTGGGCCTTGAGTACTTCGCTTCGCAGATCGGCAATCTTCTCCTCGTACCGTTCCGCGACCTCTTTCTCGATCTGACGTCTCCTTGCTTCATGAATGGAATCGTCATAGGCAATAGGGCGACCGATGAGGTCGTTGCCCTTCGTAGATGCGGTGATGCCGTCGACACCAACAGGTCTTGAGGAGCTGGCAGATGCTGTGGACTTCGATCCCCACATCCCGCGATCCTCCAAGAGTTCGCGTAGCTGTCGATCACGCACGGCTGCCGCATCACTTTTCCCATGAAATCCGCTTGGTATGCCGAACAAAGTGGCTGCACTAGGCGTGGAACACGCAAGTGCTGGGCTGCTAATACCTGGCACGTAGTGCTCGGGCATTGCATCCGCCACGATTGGCATTGAACTGCGGCCAGTGAAGAAGTTTCCACCGGTGAATGGAATTCCATCCATCACAAGGTTCTTGTCCTTGTCCGATTCCGAGAATGCGAACTTCTCTTTGGCGACTGGACTAACTTGACTTGGGGACCGTATTTCAGGGGATCGTACCTCACCTCCTACGGAAAATGCATGCACTACTTCCTTTCCTACGTGCTCCCAGCCAGACTCAGTAGTCCTCGAAGACATGGGCATGCTCGAAGGCCGTGTCGCTCCGCCATAGTTGGAGTTCCGCGCTGCCTCCAATTCGCTGCGTGTCCTCGCTTGAAGATCTTCTTGTGCTTTGAGCGTTTTCCCGAGTTCACTCAGCTCGTCGTGCAAGGTAGGCAATGATCGCCTTGCATGATCTTCATTCTGATGAAGTCGTGCCTCTGCTTCTTGCATCCTCTTCACAGCCATTTTGCGGTACTCTTCCTCTTCACCAAGACGTTCGCGAAGCCGAAATCGTTCTTGATCAATGGCTGCGCTGTTTCCAGCTAGCCCTTGGATCTCGTTCACGGCCCGCAACTCCTGGTTCTTGACCAAGTGGAATCGTTCCTGCATTGCTTGTAAGGCTTGTTCCTAACTTGCTGTGTTTGACCGGAGGACCAAGTTCTCTCTGGCATGTTCATGAAGTTCATGAGTCAGACGCTCATACTCACGTGCCATAAGCTCACCATCGCCTTGCGCTCTTGCCTCCAACTGCACAAAGTTAGTGGCTTCCTCCGTGCGGAACACGTGTAGCTGTTGAGCTAACTCCTCGGCAACGGCATGTGCTTGACGTTGTTGAGCAGAGTTCTGTTCATCCATGCGAAACAAAGCTGTTTCATAGTCTCGCTTCATCTCCTGATTGACATTGTTTATGTGCCTCATGGCTAAGCATGCATGGTCACGTTGTCGTTCCAATTCTTCAATGCGAATTCCAGATCCTTCATCTTCTTGTTGCATCTCCTTGATCTTGGCCATCAGGGTCTGAACAACTCCTTCGTATTCTTGCATCTGACTGCGATAGTACATCTGCTGCGCAAGGTTAGATGCTTCGAGCTGTTGCGAAATCGTCAGTTCCTGATAGGCATTTGGACCATCGGCTATGGCTGGCGTGGTCACCGATGACGCATCGCCACGTGCTGGGATAGTGTCCAGAGTCATATCCAGATCGTCAGCATCACGTGGTTGGTTGGTAACCATCCGATTCCAAGTCATGGATTTGTCACGTCCACGAGTAGCCGAAGTCCTCGATCGTGCTGAAGAGCTTCTCGAAGATGATGGTCTTGACTTCTTTTCCAAGGTCTTCACTCCTTTGTCCTTGGCCCTGGACGTATTCCGAGGTGCCTGAAAACCAGACGCTTCGGCTCGTCGTTCGGGAGCCTTGCCCGTCCTCGAACCTGTGGATGTCGGACGCGAAGGCGTAGATGCTCTTGGTAGACTCTTTGCTTTCACCTTGGGAACTGCCTTTGCAATGGCAAGCGCAGAAGATTGACCTTTGTCATCTTCCGTGGAGCTATCAACGGATTGCACCACTGTGTCATCAGCTGTTGATTTGACCAACGGCTGGCGCTGCCACATCGGCACCGAAAGTCATTGTCGTATCTTGGCTTGATCCCGAGTTCATTGTGGTCGTAGTAGATCAAGTAGTCGTTGCTGTAGAAAGGCAGAGCTGCGTACGGCTGATAACCTGCGTGGGGGATTGATCTCGACTAGGTTGCTGCTCTCCCCACCAGAGCTGTAATGAATGTAGGTGTGGCTGGCTTGCACTCTCCACAGACTGGACCCTGTCTCTCTTACACTTCCACGCGTGCAATCCTATGCAGGCAAAACCGGCGGCCGTTCCTTTTGCACTCACTGCCGGCGGCGGTTCGTCTGTGCAACGGGATAGCTCTGATTGCTCAGGATAGAAGACACTTATAGCACTTAGCTATGGGCATTGACTTGGGCCTTGAGCCAAACGTTGCGTGGGCGGTCACATAGAAAGGTAAAGATGAGGGACGCGTAGCGTGCCCCCTTAGAGTCGAGGGACGCGTAGCGTGCCCCCTTCTCTTGCACTTTACACGGTCTTGTTCACAGCTCTTATAGTGACACCTTAGAACTTGACAAGGCATCGCAGTCCGTTCGCAGGGAACGAGGCAGGCTGACTGTCTGGTCTACAGCCGGAACGGCTCTCCCCTAATCCCGGAAATCAAAATTGTTTTTTTTTTTTGGAGCGGGGGGGCGCGTTAATTTAGGGGGAGGGATTATTTGTGTATATGTGTGTGTACGTTACATTGAGTGCTGAAGTCCTGTTTACAGGGGTAGGGTCGCCAGGGGAGGTGATTGTGGCAGCAGCAATGACAGGGAGAAGGAGTATTTCAAATTATGAGGCTGGGTGTGAACCAGCATCCGCAACTCGAACACATGTGTATTATAAAAAAAGAAAACACAACTTGGTTGACCAGGTCTGTGCCAAGATCTCGGGCTCTGCTACTGTGCTGGTCCTGATAAGATTGGGTCCCTTGGTCGTCGAACAGTCAAACAACAAGCCAACCTACAGGAGCGAAAGAGTGGCATCGCTGACCCGCTATTGCCCGACGGCGTAGCACTTGGAGCCAACGACCGCAAATCCAAAAGGGCTGCAATGCAACAAATCAAATATCGAAGAACGGTGAGGTCTGTGTTTGCTACTGAGGGTTGACCTGGGCCCGAGTTCCCACAAACACAGGCATCCCTTTGAATGGCGCCTGGTTGTAGCTCGCGAGGCGGACAAAGCGACATCGTCGGTCGTGGCCCGCCATCAGCCTCCCGCATCTTTGACAGAAGCTACGCACTACCTCCAGGCCCCAGGCGCCTTTTCTCAGAACCTACGGATGCCTCGTCTTGGGCTCCTTTGCCCTTCGCTTCAGTTCAGCAACTCAGTCTGAGTTTCGTGAAGACGCTGCATGGCAGGGTTGGGGAGGGGTTTTGTTTAAACTGTTTAAACGCACCGATGTTTAAACGCTTTATGTTTAAACCCGGAGGACCCTCTGACGAGTCATGTTTAAACCGTTTAAACATGTGTAAACCAATTAAACTAAACATGAAGCGAAATGTTTAAATATACGTGCTTAAACGCATTCCTCTGACCAGCCATGTTCAAACAGGTTTAAACGAGGTTGAACCAAACACGAGGCTGAATGTTTACACCTTCGGGGCTAGGGCGAAGTTAGATGCAGGCCCACCGGCCTTGAAACTGAAGGCCCAAACCTCAAAGCCCACCCGCTAACACCCCTTGGCCCTTTGGGACACTCAGGGAACTGTTTAAACACGGGCTTAAACAGATTCGGCATGTGCGACACTCAGGCAACTGTTTCAACATGTGTTTAAACATGCGTTTAAGTAGATTTGGCATGTGCGACACTCAGGGAACTGTTGAAACACGTGTTTAAACATGCGTTTAAGTAGATTTGGCATGTGCGACACTCCGGGGACTGTTTAAACACGTGTTTAAACATGCGTTTAAACAGATTCGGCATGTGCGACACTCAGGGAACTGTTTAAACACGTGTTTAAACATGCGTTTAAACAGATTCGGAATGTGCGACGCTCAGGGACCTGTTTAAACACGTGCTTAAACATGCGTTTAAACAGAGTCGGCATGTGCGACACTCAGGGACGTGGTTAAGCACTGGTTAAAACAGATTCGGCATGTGCGACACACAGGGAAATGTTTAAACACGTGTTTAAACACGGGCTTAAACAGATTCGGCATGTGCGACACTCAGGGAACTGCCGGGAACTGTTCAAACATGTGTTTAAACATGCGTTTAAACGGATTCGGCATGTGCGACACTCAGGGAACTGTCGGGTACTGTTTAAACATGCGTCTAAACAGATTCGGCATGTGCGAGACTCAGGGAACTGTTTAAACACGTGTTTAAACACGGCTTTAAACACCTTCGGCATGTGCGACACTCAGGAAACC
>CAJNDT010004022.1:0-18917 GCA_905221615.1 Symbiodinium sp. CCMP2592
GCCACTTGCCATTGTCCTTGCCTCCGCGCACGCGGGTGCAACAGTGGCTCATTCCATTGATTTGCCGGCAAGAGGCACATGTCGGAAACTTGGCTCGCTGAGCTGCACGGCCGGGGTTATGCGCCGAGAAGACACAAGCAGAGCTTGCTGTGCCAGGACACACGGAAGGCATGGCTTTGACCAAGGCGCTCGCGAGATCGCAGCGAAGTGTTCTTATTGAAATGCTATAGCTCGAGCCAGGGCTGGTAACTTGTTCCGTTGAATGCGCAGCACTGCAGCGCAGGGCTTGATGAGACAAGGGCGTGCAGTTGCGCAGCATTCACGATTTTGATCTCGCAGCCCATATGCAGTTCACACTGAGGTCAGATGCTGTACAGCAAAAGCGAAGGGCTGTGCCTGTGCTATTCGCGCTGCCGCAAAGCTGCCGGCTTGCCCGGGCACTCAGTCAGTCGTCGCCCGGCGCCTTCTCTGCGATCTCCGGAACTTCGGCAGGCGCGTCTTCTGGCGGCGCAGGCGCCTCGGGCAAGCCTGCGTCCGGAGCAGCACGGACCTCTTCGTGCACGCTCTTTGCCTTGTCAACCATGCCCTGCCTGCTCTCGAAGATCTTGATCAACTTTTCCTTCTTTGGTAAGCGCGTCATCTGCTTCAACGTTTGCAGAGCCTTGGCAAGTCCATGCTCCGCCAACACGGCCTCGGGCACGTTATCCAACAGAGCGACCAACGCGGACAAGGGGAGACGCTCCTTCTTCGTGTCTTGATTCGCGACCATGGTCTGCAACTCGTGGGCACACTTGCTCACCTCCGACTCTTCCCAAGACAGATGCGGGTCGGCGGCTGCATCCTCCTCCGCTTCGTCCTCCTCGTCGTCCACACCGAGATCGACTGCAGGCGGCTTCTCCGCAGCTGACCTCTCCGCCGCCGGGGGCTTCTGATTCTTCTTCGGAGCTTTGGGCTTCTTCGCCTTCCTTTTCTTGTCGCTTCCATGGGAGGTGGACGAGGAGCGGGAATCCTTGTCACTGCCGCTGTCAGAGGCTTTGTCCCCGGAGTTCTGATCGGACTCGGAGCCGGAGTCGGCTTCCCTTTCATTGCTGCTGTCTCCGAAAGCCCGCTTCTTACGTGGAGCCTTTGCTTCCAAGCGAGCAGCATTGGTCGCTGCCACGGCTTGCGCGCAACTCTCGAGAGTCTTCTTGCGGACGAACTTCTGCACGGCCTTGTCCTGCTTCGGCTCCTCCGGGATCTTCTTGGCCCAGGCTTTCGGGTTGGCCGCCAGGGCGCAGAGCTCCAGGCCGGCCATGGCACCTGCGTACATGCGGGAGCCCGTGTCCGCCAGGCGCGCAAAGTCCTTGACTTGCTGTTTCAGCGCCTCCTTCTTCCCCAACTTCTTCAGCACCTTCTCGATGTGGGGCGATGCCGACGAAGCAGCTGCACATTCCTTGTTCGTCATGTTGACCACAGCGAGCGAGTCACGGAGAGCTTCCAGAAGCTTCTTGACGGCGGGAATCCCGGTCCGCGCAAACTTCTGGTCGGCCGAAGACGTCGGTAGCGCCGCCAGAGCTTCTGAACAAGATTCCAGCGACGCAGAAGCCATGCTGACCCCCAAGCCAAGCCGAGCAATGCACTCGGAGGATTCCGCTGTTAGCTGCTCTGCCAGCTTAGAAGCAGTGAAATAGTCCGAAGGAGCTTGCTTCGCCGTCAAGAGCATGCGACCATCCTCGTCGGGCCAGCTGCGGAGGGACGCCTTCGCGAGTAGCTTGTAGAAGGGAACGCCGGGCGGATACTTGGCCTTGCCCTTGCCATCCTTGGCGACGTGCTTGCCGGCAGACTTGCGCGGGGTCGACTTGCCCATGGCTGCAGAAGAAGAGGGAAAAGCTAAGTAGCAAGTACTACAACGCTAGCTGCTGCTTTTGATCGCCGCGGCACTTCAATGAAAGCAGCTGGAAAGTCAGCTGTGTGCACATCTTAGAACACTCGTGAAAGATGCATGGGGCCTAATATGTTTTTTCACTCGCGCACCTGTTTGTCTTCCTGAGTGGGACACCGAAACCATTTCCAGCTGTACTTCGGCTGGAGTACGCTGTGGCTCTACCTAGAAAATAGCTACATCCACGGAGGAGGAGCTTTGCAAGAGATGTCCTTCATAAGCTGCACGAGGATAAGGATTGCCAGGTGGTTCGCAACCAGGATGCGCAAGGAAGCTTTGCAAGCAGTGCATGCACGTAGGGGGCGGTCCATGCCAACACCTGGCATACATCGACATTTCGCACGTGCAGCGAATGAATGCAATCACAAGACACAGCGTAGCTTGTTGTAGTCGAGTTGCGATCGAGGCTGTGCCTTGGCTCTGACGTCATGGTCGACAGGGTTGATTTGCTGTGTACTGCCGGCGACACCTGACCACATGACTCTTTCGCCAATAATGATCTCGCCCCAATAAGCGAAACAATTCTGCAAGAGGTTTTCATTCCTGAAGCCCCAATAAGCTAAACAATTCTGCCAGAGAATTTGGTTCCTAACGCCCCAATAAGCGAAACAATTCTGCAAGACGTTTTCATTCCTGAAGCCCCAATAAGCGAAACAATTCTGCCAGAGAATTTGGTTCCTAACGCCCCAATAAGCGAAACAATTCTGCAAGAGTTTTTCAGTCCAAAAGCTCCAATAAGCGAAGCAATTCTGCCAGAGATTTTCTTTACTAGCGCCCCAATAAGCGAAACAATTCTGCAAGAGGTTTTCCTTCCTAACGCCCCAATAAGCGAAACAATTCTCCAAGAGGTTTTCATTCCCAAAGCCCCACTAAGCGAGGCAATTCTGCCAGACTAACCCTTGAAAACTCCCTGAAAGGCTTGTGCGGACTCGAGGTTTGCGTCTAGATTCTAGATGCAGTCTGGAGGCGGATCTCGCCTCATCTGACCGCGCCTTGGCTTCGGCAGGGAAATTGATGCAAGCATGACGCAAGCATGACGCAAGCACGCTCTAGACGTGGACATGTTTGATTGCAACCGAGTTGCGACCACCAGAGCAATGCCTGGGCGAGCACATGTTGAGTTAACATATATGTTGATGATGGCCGTGGACATGCACGTGTTTAATTGCAGCCGAGTAAAAAAAAAAAAAAATCAGTCCTTGGCTTGGACATGTTCACTGAATGCATGCGTGGGAAGTATGAGAGTGTGAAGGTCTTCGAAGGCACCCCCCAGCGTACTTAGTACTGGGCTGGCCTTATTTTAGGCGCCTTATAAGAGAATGTCCCGCAGCACACGCTCCCTGCTTCCCCGATGTTTCTGGTCGGATTGAAACATCCTTCGCCCATATGTGTTCACCGATTGGAGATAGATCGGATCCCCGGTAGTAACGCGCACCCGCGAGCGAGTACACGCGTTCCCGTTAACAGGCTCAATGGGAAGCCCCCTTGGCCCTTGGCACTGAGGAAAACAAACCGATCCTCGCGCAAAGCGCGTCCGTGGCACACATCCCAAAAGTCTGACCGTGGCCTACTTTTGGAATGCTCAAGGAAGGCACCTCGGCTCTTTTTAGGTATTTGGAGGCCGCTTCGCTAGTGAACTGGCGCGTACAGCAGTCGCTGTAGTTCAACGCCATTACTAGCTTCCAAAAGACACCTGGCATGCCCCCCTTGGGGTGCTAGCGGAGGGTCCAAAAGCGCATTGTGTGTACGCGCGCGGGTCGGGGAAATCCTGGTCCCCGGGCGGTCGTAGATTGACGGTGGGTGTCAATTTTGCCCGGCTTCAAGACTGCTTAAAGACCCTTTGAAAAAAAAAAAAAAAAAAAAACAATATCCTTTCGGAAGCCACTTAGAACGTTTTAAAACCACTCTGAGCCTTTAAAAACCTTTCAAAACCTGCAAAAACTTGCAACCAGGCCACCCACAACGCCAAAGTGACAATCTCCAGGCCCCAAAGTGACAATCTCCAGGCCCCAAAGTGACAATCTCCAGGCCCCAAAGTGACAATCTCCAGGCCCCAAAGTGACAATCGCCAGGCCCCAGGTGACAATCTCCAGGCCCCAAAGTGACAATCGCCAGGCCCCGAGTGACAATCTCCAGGCCCCAAAGTGACAATCGCCAGGGCCCGGGTGACAATGCGCGCAGCCCCAAGGTGGCAATCCTTAGGGTCAAGATTGTCGCTAAGGCAGCAATCTTAGGGTCTAAATTGTCCCGAACGGACAATCGGAGGGGGGGTACAGATTGCCTATAGAAACCCAAGGTGTAACTCTTCAGGGTACAATTGCCAACAAGTGGCAATCACATGAGCTAGATTGTCAGAAGGTGGCAATCGTAGGGGGGTACAGATTGCCAACAAGTGGCAATCACAGGGGATCTAGATTGTCAGCAGGTGGCAATCTTAGGGGGGTACAGATTGCCAACAGGTGGCAATCTTAAGGGGGTACAGATTGACAATAGGTGGCAATCGTGGTGGGGGTTGGTGGAAAGGGGGCGGATGGCTGTCACACTCCCTTGCTGGCCGGTTGCCCTTTGGATTGTCAGCAGGTGGCAATCTTCAGGGCTTCAGATTGTCAGCTGGTGGCAATCTGGGTGGAGCTTGGTGGAAAGGGAGCGGATGGCTGTCACACTTCCTTGCTGGCCGTTTGCCCCTTGGGATTGTCAGCAGCTCTGGACCCTCCCGGCGGATGGCTGTTACACTCCCTTGTGCCAGATTGACAGGAGTTTCATCGTGATAGTCCGGTGGGGAAGGGGCCCGGTTGTTGGTCTTCTTTTCAAAGATTCTACCCCAACAAAAACCACGACCAACAAGGACTAACAAAGGGGCTTTTGTTGTTCTGCACTGGTTCTTGGCTTCTTGTTTCAAGATGTTTAGCACGACAACCAGGACTAACCAAAAATGCTGCTTTTTTTTTTCTGCACTGGTTCTTGGCTTCTTGTTTTAAGGATGTTGAGCACGACAACTAGGACTAACAAAATGGTTTTTCTGCACTGGTTCTTGGCTTCTTGTTTTAAGGATGTTGAGCACGGCAACTAGGACTAACAAAATAAACCTTGCAGTTTTCAGGTTGAAGAAGGACAAGGGTTTATAATAAACCTTGCAGTTTTGAGGTTGAAGAATGACAAGGGCTTACAAAAAGCCTTTCAGTTATCGTACTTCCGGGTCTTGGTGGCTCTGTGTGGCCCACTCTTATCCGTAACAAATCGTACTTCCGGGTCTTGGTGGCTCTGTGTGGCCCATTCTTATCCGTAACAAATCGTACTTCCGTGTCTTGGTGGCTCTGTGTGGCCCACTCTTATCCGTACCAAATCGTACTTCCGGGTCTTGGTGGCTCTGTGTGGCCCACTCTTATCCGTAACAAATCGTACTTGCGGGTCTTGGTGGCTCTGTGTGGCCCACTCTTATCCGCAACAAATCGTACTTCCGGATCTTGGTGGCTCTGTGCTTGCCCCAGGAGGCTGTTTGTGGCTGGTTGTCAGCTGAAGAAAATCGTTTTTTAGTGGCCTGCAGGCGAAAGGGCTCACAAAGCTTGCACCAGAGGCGTTTTGTGGCTGGTTGTCAGCTGAAGAAAATCTTTTTTTGTTGGCCTCCAGGCGAAGTGAGGGTGGCGGTGGTCGTCGCGCTTTCTTTGCGCTCTGTTTGTGGGTCTTTCTTTAACTTTAACCTTCTACTGTCCCCTCTCTCTCTCTCTCTCTCTCTCTCTCTCTCCCAACGGGGTGGATTGCTGGCAGTAGCCTTCGTAATGCATCCGGTGGCGGAGGGTGCGCGGAACCCCAAAGGCACAAAAAGCCTTGCAGATTTGAGGCTGAAGAAGGACCAGGGTTTACAAAAACCCTTGCACTGTAAGCTCCAGGTTCTTAATTTGGAGCTTCGGGTCCTTAATTTTAAGTCCAAATCCTGAAATTCAAGCTCCGGTACTTAATTTAAGCTCGAGTCCTTAATTTCTTGTCGAGTCCTTAATTTTCGGTCCCGGGTCTTTAATTGAAGGCTCTTTAAAGGCAGCAAGGAGGATTCCAAGGGTGCCCGGCCATTTGCACCAAGGTTTACCGGGGCCCGGAAAGGAGGATTCCAAGGGTGCCCGGCCGGTTTGCACCAAGGTTTAGGGTTATTATTATATAGGCTGACAGTAGCGGCCTATTCACTGGAGCCGCGTGGACCTGAGGTCCAGGACCTACGGCTCGCTTTTCAGCCATCGCCTACGGTCCGGCAGGCGCCTGCCGGTCCGCCTGCTGCGGCCGACCCCATTCGCTGCGGTGGGGGGTCGGCCTTCAGTTTAGGGTTTAGGGTTTAGGGTTTAGGGTTTAGGGTTTAGGGTTTAGGGTTTAGGGTTTAGGGTTTAGAGTTTAGGGTTTAGGCTTTAGGGTTTAGGGTTTAGGGTTTAGGGTTTAGGGTTTAGGGTTTAGGGTTTAGGGTTTAGGGTTTTGGGTTTAGGGTTTAGGGTTTTGGGTTTAGGGTTCGACAGCGTAGCGGTCGCCCTGGCCAACTTGAGGGTGCACTTCTTTCATAGGGGGCTGCTTCTTGGACCGTAAAACCCATCGCCTAGGGTTTTCCTATGGCCCAAACCCGCGGCCCAACCAAACCCGTGGCCGCAGTCCCTGCCCGAAACTCTCCCGCACCCCTCCGCGCGCCCCACGCTGCACCCGCCGCGCGTGCACCCCTTGCGCCTGCCCGACCCGCGCCCCCACCGTGCCCGCGCCCCGCGCCCGCGCCCGCGCCCCGTTCCCGCGCCCGCGCTCGCGTCCGCGCCCGCACGCTCGCCCGGGCCTGCCGCGCTGCCCGCCCACCCAGCCCCTGCGCCCGGCCGCCCGCACCACGCCCCTGCGCCCTGCCCCCCCACACTTCTGGCCCCGCGCCCCGCGCCCCCCCCGCGCCCCGCACCCCCCCCCCGCGCCCCGCGCCCCACGCCCGCACCCGCGCCGGTCCCGCCACGCACGCGGTGTGGCCGCACATGTGCCCCCCACACCCCCCGCTCCAGCGCGCTCCCTGCACCCCCCCCGCGCCCCGCGCCCCGCGCCCCCACGGCCTCCCGCCGCACCCGCCCTAAACCCTAAACCCTAGCACCCTAAACCCTAAACCGTCGACTAAGGCGCCGAACCTTAACCCAAGGCCCCAAACCCTCAACCCTGGGGCCGGAAACCCTAAACCCAGCACCCTAACCTAAACCCTCCGCCCCGAAACCCTAAACCCAAGGCCCCAAACCGCAATCCTAGGGCCTTAAACCCATAAACCCTCGGCCCCGAAACCCTAAACCCCTAAACCCTAAACCCTCGGCCCCGAAACCCTAACTAAGGCCCCAGACCTTCAACCCTGGAGCCCTAAACCCTAAACCCTAGTACCCTAAACCCTAAACCCTCGTAAACCCTAAACCCTCGGCCCCGAAACCCTACCCACCCGCCCCGCCCCGCCCCGCCCCGCCCGCCCCGCCCCGGCCCCGTGCCCGCGCCCACGCCCGCGCACACGCCCATGCCCGCTCGCGCACGTGCCCGCATTCGCTCCCGCACCTGCGCCCGCGCCCACGCCCACGCCCGCGCCCGTGCCCCTGCCCGCGCCCGCGCCCGCGCCGCGCCCGCACCCGCGCCCAAGCCCGCCGCGCCCACACTGCGCCGCTCACCCACCCGCGCCCCGCAACGCGCCACGCCCGCACCCGCACCCGCGCTCGTTCGCGCCCTGAAACCCTCTGCGCCCAGACTTTGTATAAGCCCTGAAGCCTCTCGCCCGAAGCCCTCTGCGCCCTGGAACCCTCTGCCCTGCATGGAACCCTCTTTCATGTCCGGGACTGCCGCGCGGGGCCTGGTCATTCGACTGCTTGTCCAAGCTTTTTGCCACATCCGTCGGCGATGCTATGGCACGACAGGGCCGGTCCTGTTGGTGGTGTTTCCTGTGTCTGGTGCAAGCCGCTTTCTGTCGGGGGCTTGCCACTTCGATTTATCTGAGTCCGGCTGGGAGGCCCATGGCCAATTGAAGGCATTTTGCATCCACGTCCTGGTCCTATTCTATGCGACCACAAGGGCACAGGTTTCGGGCTTTTGATAGAATGTTGTTGCATGCCCACTCTCTCGTCTTCGGTCTGGACGAGTACGATGTTTTGGCTAAAAGCAAGACTCCCTGAGCAAAAGAACTGCGGATGAATGCGGTCAACTCACGCGCTGCTTCTGCTACCTCGCAGTACGTATGCCGAGCTCGTCTCAGTGGCCCCAGCAGTTTTTCACTCGTCTGGCTGGCGATGGCTTTGCGTGTCCGCTGGTCGCGATGGTCGCTGCCATGGTTTGCAGTCCATACACAATCCCTTTTCTTTTGCTTCGAACCGCTTGCTGCACTTCCTGTTGGTGCATGTTTGCCATCCGGGCTGCCAGGTGCTGCGGCTGGAGCAGTTCAGGCAGTGGTTTCCAGTGGCGTTGCCCGCGGCTTTGTGCGGGAAGCTCTCTTTGCAGGCTCTGCAGGAGAACCAGCCCGTGCGCAGGCGCTTTTTGTCCGAGAGCTGTTGTTGACAGGCGACGCAAGCGAGGGAGCTGTCTGGCATGGTTCGCATCGCGGGCGAGAAGTCCTTGGCCGATTTTCGCTCGCCGCAGACCGTGCAGTTCAGCTGGGTCGTGCTGAGGCGGCACGCGGAGCACTGGCGCTTGGTGTCGGCATCCTTCTGCACCAATTGGGCCCTCGGGAAAGCCTCCTCGATTTTCGTGATGTGGCAGAGGTTGCACTTGACGCTCTTGTCCAGGCTCGCTTGGGTGTTGACGTTTCGCTTGAGCGGGCCCTTCTTCGTGTTGATCGCTCCGCGTTGGCACTCCAGGCACTGGCCGCCGCGGTTGGCCCGGACCAGCTCCCACTGCGCGTGGGAGAAGAGGTCCCAGCTCTTGAGCTCTTTGCAGTTTTGGCAGCGGGCCTTTGGATAACGCGCGTCATGCATTGCCTGCCAGTCGATGTCCTCCCCTTTGAGCTTTCGCAGGAGCAGCGAGGGGCCTTCGGTGGCGCCGCGCTGGAAGAGCCAGAGCGGGAAGCGCCGCAGGATCAGCACGTCCGACCTGTGCCGGACGCGGCTGGCTACCACCGTGCCGTAGGCGGCGTGGATTCTGGAGTCCACGTTCAAGTCCAGCATGACGGCTTTCCTGGGGCGGGCGGGCTTTGTGTGTGCATGTGCCGCATTATATTGCACCGCCTGCATGTAGCCGTCCGTGTGCGGCCGGGCGGCAGTGTCTTGCCTTGACTGGCATGGGCCGTGATCGCGAAGGCCGGGATCAGCGGGATCTGCGTGCGAGCGACCTTCAGCACGGCGGTGTGGTTTCGTCCCTTGTCCAGCTTCCAAGTCCGCGTCGCCGGCAGCACCGGGTACAGCCCGGGTTCATTCGTGCCTTCGAGCTTCCAGTCGGCGTCCTCGAATTTGACGTACCTTAGGTGGGTCCGGGCGTTCCCGTTTGAAGTAGCAGAGCTACGGGGCTGGGTGTTTGCGGGTATATATTGCGGCCCGGCAGCACTATGCTAGGCTGCTGTTCGTTCTCTTGCCATTCCCAGGAGTGCACGTGGCCCACGCGGCCCTTCAGCAGAAACTTCTTCGAGCGGTCCACGTGGTGCGTCAGCGCCACCGGCATGCCGATGGCCAGGGGAAGCATGCCGCAGAGCCCCTCCGTGTCCATGTCGTGGTACTGCAGCCAGCGGATTTTCGCCTGCTTGTCGCACGCCTGGGTCTGGAGCGCCTCCACGCCGGCTTTGTCCTTCGCCACAGACCAGACGAGAGGGGTCTCGGCGTCCCGGGCATAGGCCTTCGCGCGGTCCTTGTTGATCTGGTATTTGGCGTCGTTGTTCGCCACGACCACGGTCGCCTTCACGAACTTTGGCTCGCGGAGTCGGGGGTCTCGGGGTCCGTCCACCACGCGCTTTCGGGATCTGCGCTCTTCTGCCGAGAGGGTGCAGCCGTCTACGGGCAGGCCGTGCAGGTATTTCCAGTTATCTTCGGAAAGCCTTGCTTCTCGGAGCTCGTCCACGACCTGCGCAGGGGGGTGCTTAGTTGCATTTCTCTTGTTGTTGTTGGTTTTGTTGTTTCTGTTGGTGCTGTGTGTTAGGTGCGTTCTTGCCTCGTTCCACCAGTCGTCTTTGCATCTCATTCGCTCGATTAGCTCCGTGACGCCTTGCACGGCACCCTCCCAGAAGAGGCTCTGTCCGAGGTCCACGAGTGGGTCGCGCTGCGGGGCCCCCGTGGCGGCTTTGCCGGGAGCTTGCAGCTTGGCGGGCAGGTCCGCCAGGAAGCCTCCTTCGGGCGGCGGGAGTTGGCGGAAGTCGCCGCTGAAGATCACGTTGAGCCCGGCGAAGGGTCTGTCGTTGCCGGTGGCGTCGTGCTTCCATGGCCCGGACTTGGGTACCGTGCATCGTGTGCGCATTTCCACCTGCCCCAGGAGTCGGGCACTGATCATGCCTACTTCGTCGGCGATGAGCCAGCGCCAGTTGGCAATTCGTTTGGCCGTGTCTGGCTTGCATGCCGTTTCGAGGCAGTCTCGCTCCTTGCTGAGGCCGAAGGCCGCGTGGAGCGTCTCGCCCTGTATTTGGGCCGCGTTGGTGGCTTGGAAGGCGGCGAACTGGAAATCGATGCCCTCCACGTAGCCCATGAACTTTTCGAAGAGCTTGCGCACGTACTTCAACACGTGGGTCTTGCCGGTGCCCGGACGGCCGTGCAGCAGCCAGATCATCGGCTCTTCGTTGTTCCGGACGGTGGCGTGAGCCGGCTCGAGCTTGTACTCGACGAGGACGCGTTCCACCACCAGCTTCAGGAACTCGTGCTGCTCCTCGTTGAGGTCGTTCCGCACTTCTGCGCTCTCGAGCCAGGCTCGCAGCTGCGTGTTGCTGACGGCCCGGTGGTGCCTGGCGGTGCCTTTGCGGCGTGCGCCGTCCAGGCCCGACCCTTCGGCTTCTGCTTCTGGCGCCCTCTTGTTGCGGGACGCTCGTGCGGCGGCCAGCATCTGCTGGGCATTGGTGATGCCTTTGCTCGCGGTTGCTTCTTGGAAGAGTTGCTGGGCCACTTCTCGCGGGACTTCGGTGGCTTTGGAAGCCTCGCCCAGCCAGACGTTCTGGGAGAGGTTCATCATCTTGATCGTGAGGTCGTGCTGGGTGCTGGTGGCGGGCGGCTCCGCTTCGTCGGGCGGATCCTCTTCTTCTGCGTCTGCCGCCGCTTCTTTGCCGGCTCCTCGCACCCGCGTCTTTGTGGCCTGCTCGATTTCGTCTTCCTCGAAGTGGCAGACCTCGTCCTTCAGGTCCTCGTTGTCGCTGTTCGCGGCCAAGTCGTGGTCGGGCTGCAGGGAGCGGGGCAGGCAGTACACGAAGGCGTAGTTCAGGACGTAGCGCTTCAGCTCCTCGGTGGGGAAGCCGTCGGCGTGCCTCCAGGCGCAGCGCAGGGCCTGGCGCCAGGTGCTCATCTCCGGCGTGCGCAGCTGGCCGATGTAGGGCACCGCCTCCGTGGCGTCCTCCGGGTTGCTGGTCCAGGGGCAGAACAGGAGCAGGATCTTCATGATGTGCTCCTCCTCGCTGCGGCTGCCGAGCGCGCCGTACAGCACCGGCACGCGGGGTCGCTTGCGTGGAATGATCACCCAGTCGTGGCGATGCCTCTGAGCTGAGCTGCCTTTGCCCAGCGGCATCCAGTCCTCGCCGCCTTCCTCCCGGATCAGGTAGTCGTCGCCGCTGTCCAGTGCGTTCTTGCCCTTGTTTTCGCTCAGCTTTGTCGTGCCGCTTTCCGTCAGCAGGGCGTGGAAGGGGACGTCCGTCGCTCCGCGGGCCAGGGCGTCCGTGGCGCGCTCTTGTCTTTCCACCGTCCACGGGTGGCGGGCAAGCTGGATTTGGTAGTAGCGCGCAAACTCGAAGGCCGAGAGGGGCCGGACGCGCGGATCGTTTCCACGGTTCCCGTAGACGGTCCACAGCTGCGGCCGGGCGACGACCTTTCTTTTGCCCTGCGTGTTTGAATTCCTGTGAAGGTCGCTTTGAAGTTGTTCTCGCTCTTGCCAGGGTCGGTTCTCCATGGCATTTCGCAAGAGCTCCATCCCGGTCTTGAGGGACATCTCCGTGACCTGGGCGGTCTTGATGGTTTCCGCCGCCGTGGGGTCGTTGCTGCCGGCGTTGTCGATCAGGTTCGCGCACTCCACGGAGCCGCGGACGACGCCGCGGGCGAAGGCGTCGGTCATGAGGCGCTTCGAGACTCGGGCGCCCACGTAGCCGCTGGAGGGGTTGTTCTGCAGCTCCGCTTGCAGATCGTTCTGGCTCTTCTTCCACTCCTGGACTTCGTTGACGGCGATGGGATTGCGCTTGTTGCTGTAGTCGCAGGCGTAGCCCGCCTGCGCGGCCTGGTTCACCTGGGCCTGCTGGGTCATTTCGCGCAGGCTGGCTTGGGCCGGGCAGTCCTTGTCGCAGTGTCCGGACAAGGCGTGGAGGTCCTCCGTGATCGGGAAGCGATAGGGCACCTGCACGTCGCCGTTGCAGCGGAGGGCGGCCAGCAAGGCGGGGTGGTTGCCGTTGAGGTTCGGGTCGTTGCAGGGCCCCCACAGGCGACCGAGAGCGCTGCGCTTGCCCTTCACGGGCATGCCCATCTCCTCTGCCAGGCCTTGGCACACCAGCGTCGTCGTGTCGGTCAATTGCATCTCGCGCGGGAAGCCCGACTTGCACTTGGTGGGGTCCTTCTTGTCGCGGCAGTGATCCAGCGGCAGACGCGGGCCGCCCGGTTTCTTGGGCAGGTGCACGTGGTGCTGCTTCAGCTGCTGCAGGGCTTCCACGTCCTCGTCCAGGAAAAGCCGCCGCCAGGTTGTATCGTCCATGGACGCGTCGGCCTTCTGGTAGTCCGGGCGGCTCAGGGCCAGGAGGGAGTCGCGGTAGGCGGGCCACTTCTCCTCCGTTTCCTGGCGCTTGTTTTCCCATTCTTCTGGATCCCGGTAGATGGTGCGGCTGACGTGGGCGGTGTACGTGCAGTACTTCTGGAAGAGGTCCATCTTGTGCTCCGGGTTCAGCGCGAGCAGCTCCGAGAGGGATTTGAACTGGTGGAAGCACTGGAGGAAGAGCTGCGGGCAGGGCAAGCATGCGGCCGTGGTTTCGGTGTCGTGTCTCGTTTTGTGCCTCGATGAATCTAGAGATTGCTGGTTCTCTCGCTTTTCGTGCGTGCGTGTGTGTTTGTTGTGCGTTGCTGGTCTATAGTTGTTGTCTGAGGAGAGCGGGCCTGAAAGTGGATGTGCAGCACTCCGGACTTCTGGCACTCGATGGAGCCGTAGGCGGCGTCGAGTCGGCCGAAGATGCCCCGCACGCCATGGCGTTGCTGCCGAACGCGTCCGTGCAGGGATTGTCGGAATTCCCGCAGTCGGGGCACTTCGGGCAGTAGCGGACGCCGAAGAGGTGCCGGAGCGCCAGCTGCACCAGGACGCGGAAGCCGTCCGCGCAGGCCACGGGGTCTTTGGTCAGCATGGCTCGCCGCTCGTCGTAGGGCGGCAGCTCCGCGGCGAGTGCTTCCGGGTTCAGGCTGCAAAACTCCACGTCCAGCTCGGGCTTGCCGCGGCTCTGTGCGGCACGGTTGGTCTGGGACTCCTGGCTGAGGCTGGGGTCGGATTGCCGGGCGCGGGCCAGGCGCAGCATCACCGTGTTGTCTCGCTCGGACGGGGAGAAGGTCACGAAGAGCGGGGTGCCGTGGCAGACCCGATTGGCGTGGGTTTGGTGGCGCATGGTCGCGCGCACCTCGTGGGTGCCGGGGGTGTTCCGGCTGCGCGCCACCGTGTTGTCCAAGACCTGCGGCTTTTTCTGGCTTTCGTTACATCATTATAAGGGTTCCGAGCCTACGTATGCAAGTTTTTTCCCCGGTTGTACTATAGTCTTTACCTGCAGCTTCTGTTGGTGTCGTCGGTTGACAAGCTGGGCTCTGGCAGTGGTTTTCCTGTTTTGCGCGCCTTCACGGCTGCCGGCTGCAGTCCGGTGGCGAAGCGCACCTTGCTCAGGTCTCCGTTGATGGCCTTCGTCTGGCCGTTGACGTCGAGGTACTTCCCTTTGACCAGCTCTTTCTGGATTTGCTTGCCGCCGTCCAGGATCTCTTGGCTGGTCAGTGCTCTGCGTCCGTTGTTGTCGTCGGGGACGCTGTAGATGAAGGTGTTCTGCTGCAGGTTCACCATGGTCCTGAAGAGGTAGTTCCAGAGGGTGAAGCCGAAGGTCCAGTCCCGCCGGAATTGGGTCTCGGCTCGGCGTTGCATGGCCGCCGCCCACGCGTGGATTTCCACTTGGGGGGCGTCGGGGTTCCTGCTCCTCCGCCGTCGCTGCCGGTCGTTGCGGGCTCCCTGCTGGTTATTCTTGACGTCGGGACAGGCGGTGCCGTGCGCGAAGCAGAAGCTGAAGGCCGTGGCGAAGTAGAGCGGCTGGAACTGGTCCACGAGCATGTTGCTCGTGCGCACCTCGTAGGTCTCCAGGATCTTCTCGTTCTTCTGCTTGCTTCGGAGCTGGTCCTCGAGGTCGTTCAGGGCGGCCGTGGCCACGGCGGTCTGGTCCTCTCGGTCTTGGTTGCAGCCTTCCGGAAGAACGGCGCGGGCGCGCTGGTTGGCGAAGATGGTGCCGGCTTGCTGCACGTCTTGTTCCGGGGCGTCCGTGGGGGCCGCCGCCTTCTGCGGCTGCAGTTTGTGGCTGGTCTCGTCCTCTTCTCTCATGCCGTGGATGACCTTCAGCACCTCCGGGGGCACGCCGCCCTCCGGCAGCTGTGCCGCGGCCTCGCGCACGGCTTCTTGTCGCAGGTGCTGAAAGGCGGGGTGGCCCAGGCGTTGCATGTCCAGGATGAGGTTGACGACCACTTCCCTCCGCACCGTCGCTTGGTGGAGCAGGGTTTTGATTTCTGACTCGCTGGTCTTGCCTGTTTTGTTGGTCTTCAGGAGGACCCTCACCACGTCGCCGAGTGCCGCCCCTGCGCGTGGTATGTTCGTTGGGGGCGGCTCTTCGTTTGCCGCTGCCGCTCGCTGCGTTTCCGCCACTCCTTCCTCGTGCGCTTGGAGGTTGCGCAGCACGTCTTCCCATGGCAGCGGGAAGGTGAGGGCGTTGCCCCGGGCTCCGAGGCGGTGGTTGGCGTTCTGGGCTTGCTCGTCTAGGGTGGTTCCCTCGCTGCGGTGCCGTGCTTCCATGGCCATGCAGACCAGCGTGGTGACGCAGGGGCTGGCACAGATCATCTCCATGACGGTGACCTTCTCTTCGTGTAGGCGTGCTGGCGAGTAGCCGGTCCACATGTCGTTGCACAGGCTCAGGGGCGGCAGCCGGCCCTTTCGCAGCTGCTCGTCGCACTCGCTGCAAAGGGGCACTTCGCAGTGCTCGCAGAGTGTGCGCTGGCTGGGGTGCTCGGGGCGGGCTTGGCATCGATGGTCCTCCGGGCAGCACAGGATGTTGCCGAATCCGGGGATGGTCACCGTCCAGTCGTCGAAGTTGGCCACGTCTCTGAGCTTTGCGTCGCCGGCCAGGTCGTCGTAGTAGTCGAGGTATTTGTCGATGCTCAGCAGTTCGTGCAGTTTTGCGGTGGTCTCGGCGTGGTTGTCGTCGTTGCTGCCGGGGCTCTGGATGAGTTTGCGCCAGCTGATGCGGCTGCTGGCCGCCATGTCGGCTGTGCGCGGGTGAATGCAGGCGCAGCTGAAGCAAATGAGCGATTCCACGTTGTCCTTGCTGGTGGCCTCGGCGAAGCTGCGCAGCGCGCTTCTGTCCCGAGAGCTTCCCGCGACGGGCGCGGCCTCTCTGCATCGAAGTGCGACGGCCTCGTTGTAGACGCTGGTCAGGGCGTCTTTCGGCAGGGGCCTGGGCATGTGCTGGGCCACCAACTCCAGCTCCGGTGCGTGAGAGTCCTTGACATGCTCGTGGAGCTTTTCTTCCGTCCCAGAGAATAACGACCATTTGCATCCCTGGAATGCGCAGAAGACCTGCGGCCAGGCTTCGCCCTGGTCCACGTTCTCGGCTTTGGCTTCGGGTGGTATCAGTGGCTGGGCTCGCAGGTGGGTGCTTGCGAAGTGCTTGAGCGCATTTTCCAGCTTTCGTCTGGGGTGGCAGTGGGTGGGCTCCGTTGACTCCGTTGCAACGGGCATGCTGGTCAGCTCTTCGAGGAGGCTGGGTCCTTCCTCTGCTGCTTGGGGGGGTGCCGCCTCTGGGTTCTCTGTGGCTCCTTGCGCCTGACCTTGCCGGGTGCGCTGAGCTTGGCCGGCTGCGGTTCTCTGGCGCTTGGGCGGGCGCGGCTCTGGGTGGGGTGGTGGTGGTGGTGCTGCTGCTGGTGGTGTTGGTGGTGGTGTTGGTGGAGTTGGTGGTGGTGGTAGTGGTGGTGGCGTCTGGTCAATGGGCACGAGCACATCGTAGTGGTCCTTCCCGTTGAACCAGAGGTGGATTGCGTGATAATAGACGTTCGGTACTGCGTGGGGGTGCCGTCGGGCCTCTTCGCGCACTTCCACATGCGTGCGCTCGCTCGTGCAGATCTCGCCGTCCGACGCCCGGCAGTGCAGGAACGCTTGCTGCTGTCTCATGAGGGTGAAGGCGACGATGGCCGTGTCGCCGCCCCAGTTACTCGGGTTGCTTTCGAGGTGTTCGGCTTCCTCCAACCAGGCTTCCACTTGCTCTTCGTGCTCTTGGGACGCCGCGTTCTCCTTCAGGTACTGGATGATCTGGGAGCGCAGGTGGACCCCGTTCTCGCCGCTTTTCTCCGCGAGCGCGTGGAAGATGCAGTTGCCGTCGCCCGTCATCTTCTTCATGGTCAGCATGCCCCGAAAGTGCTCCTGTCAGGTGTAGAGCCGTCGCTAGAATGGACCTTCTTACATCATAATGGAGCCCCGAGCGATGAAACTGGCCTCGATGCTGGGGCCGGGCTCCGATTCGTGGTCGGAATCCGGCCCGGCGCCTCCTCGTCGCGCAGTCGGTTCTGCACGAAGTCGTCCAGCGGTGCTTCTTGCAAGCGTTGCTGGATGGTTGTTGTCGCTTGCAGTCGCGGTGGCGGTTGTTCTTTCGGCCTGCACAGCGGCACACGGTTCGAGAGAAGGGGTGCGTGCATGCGGTTTCGAACTCGCGCGCTGCTATAAGGTCACCCGAGTCGGGGGTCAAATCATCTCTTTACGTGACATTAAGTTCTTGGCGTCGAAGCATGCGGCTATGTGTGTAGATATATATGCTTCTGGCTATCCGAAGAATAGAACCTAATTTGTTGCAGAGCAAGCCGACGGCGGGCCTGCCTCGATGCTGGGCCCGCTTTGTTCCGTGGCGTTCGCATTGGCGCCGCCCCGTCGTGCTGCAGCGCCGCGATGTCCATGAGGAGGGCCCACCGCGGCATCTGAATCGGATTGCTCCGACAAAGCTTTTGCGGTGACCCTTTCCGCCTGCAGCCGCATTGATCGAGGAGCTGCGCGGCTGAATTAGGCTGCGTGCCGCGCCTCTGCCATTTGGAAAGCGTCTTCGAGTGCGGAATCGTCCTCGGCCGTCCACTTTGTTGGCTTCGGTGGTCTCGGCGCGGGAGCCTGCAGACTGATTAATGCACAGTCTCTGCGTCTCCCAAGCGTTCTTTTCAACCCTCAAGGCAGTGCCTTTTTGCGTCGGTGCGCCCGTTGCTGTCCACTTTGGCCACTGGCCGACCTTCGTGTCCGGGATGTCGTCGGATGCGTCTTCCATGCCTCGGTGCGGGCACATTGCGGTGGAGGCTGCTCGAGGGTTCCAAAGTGAGTCCGCTAGCTATCGCTGCCGTCGAAAGCTTGGCGTGGAGCCTCGTCGATTTTGATCATTCCGGCCTCGCTGGGTTTCCCACAGAAGCAACGGGATTCATAGGACGGCAGGTGCTTGCATTACTGTGGTCGAATGCAGTTCTGGGGCGGTGGCTGGCGTCTTCAGCGTCAAGGAACACTGCGTTGCCAGGTATTGCCTCTTGAACGCCTCGAAGTTGAAACACCATCCGGTCCCCTGCGCGCGCCAAGATCCGGCCGTCTGTCTGCCTTCGTCTCTGCCTTTTTGTTCACTCTCTCTCCCTCTCTCTCTCTCCCTCGGTAAACAGGAAGACAGGGACTGAGTGCGAGAGAGTCTGTATGCCTTGACTGCTAGCTTCCTGCATGCCACCTGTTCCTCCTCGTCCTCGACATCGGCCCATCGGCGGCGGTTGCTCGGGTACATTTCCGTTTGACCTGCAGGGCCGGCGGAGAAGGTTCTGCTGCCATTCCTTCCCGCTTACTGTCGGAAGCGGCTTCGGCCTGGATAGTCGCCGAAAGGTGCGGAACTTCTGCTCTTGATGCTCTTGAGCGCGAATTGGGCTGCGGTGCCAAGCTAGTGCTACTAGTGTGCTCTCATTGCAGGCATGATGGCAGTGACGTTGGCTTGCAGCTGGTTCCAAGCAATTTTTCCGCTCGCTCCTTGCCGTCCCGTCCCAATCACTTCCACCTATTTCAATGGGCCGGTGCTGTCTCGAACAAGGCAGCGGTCTTCTTGTCCAGACCGTCCAACTCAAGCCAGCCAAGATCCGATGCCGTCCCATACTTTTTTTATTTTTTTTGCGAATCCGTAGACAGGCAGGGGCTTGTTGATGCCGCGAAGGACGGAGTCGCCGCACATGGCATAGTGCAGGGCATAGTAATGGAATTGCATGCAATCGCGCCCTCCTCGTTCGTAGAGCTCCCTGCCCACTCTGCGCTGGTCCAGAAAAGCTGTTTGGCATCTCTGGCCTGCTGATTCCCACAAGGGACGGAAGGAAGGGTAGTGGAACCAGCCCAGCTTCTTGGGTGTCCAGCCCAGGTGCCTCATGAGTTGGGAGAAAGTCCGGGAATCTTCTTCGGCCGGGCCTTCGTGATCTGCCGCGTCGCGAAGCCAGGCCTTCATGGTGTTTTCTGAAGGACAAGGATGGCGTTGCACGAAAGCGGCGAGTTCTTGCTCTTCCCGAAGGACTTGGGCACGAAGCTCTGCGTCTAGCGGGAGAGGCTGACTCGGCTGCACGAAGATGCTTGGCCGTATCGGTTGCTTCGGGGATGTTGGCGGAGTGGG
>CAJNDT010004023.1:0-18913 GCA_905221615.1 Symbiodinium sp. CCMP2592
TTAACGTTTTTTACTTGTTTCCCATACCATGTCCACAACGGTTCGGTCACGTTGTACAATATCTTGGAGTGATCGAAAAGGTCTTCTGTCATGAGATAGTATGCCAACTTGAAGCCCCCCATGCTGGCTTTCAACAAGCTGAGTTCTTTCCGTGGATCAGTGGCACGACCAGCCTGTGACAGATTTTGCAAATCACCCAGTGCATCTTCCTGCCTCTCACCATTGTCAGAGTCCGGCACTCTGCCTTCGGACTCTGGCACTCTGCCTTCGAAGAGCTCCTTGCCCGATTGTGTATTCGCCGAGTTGGAATACAGGCTGAGTCTTTCCCTTGAGCAAGGGCTGAAAGGTTGATCTTCACCGAAATGATTAGCCAGCAGCATTTTGAGGACATGAAACTCCTGAAGTTGCTCACAACATAGCTGGTTCCAGCTGAACCATCTGGAGGATTTCACCAAGCTGCCCTTCTTCATGAAGGATTCGACATTTGCAAGCATATGTTCAATCTCATGCTCGTCACCGGATAGCTGCCTGTCTAAGTCATAGGCAATCTTATCTCGAAAAGCGTCCCACAACAAGCTTCTGCTCGGTGATGTGCAGAAAACAAAACTCGCCAGCATTTCCTTCTTCTGCTGGTAGAAACCACCACTTCCAAAGGGTTTATAATTCAGGGCAAAGATGTAAGAGGAGTGAAGTTGTGCTTTCAGGAAGAGTCCTTTGAGGCATCTCGACATGCTGTTTTTGAAATCTCGAATGGCCCTGTGAATATTGTCACATTTCACATGAATCATGTTTTCACGCATAGCATAGGCCATGCCAGCAAGTCCGATGCTGCCCTGGTCAAGGCCCAAGACCAGCAGTGGAATGTTCAGCCACCACTTCTCTGACTCTGGCAAGACGGGGAGCACATTTGTGATCTCTCCATCCTCAGACATTGTCTTCAGAAAGGAGACATGAGGAAAGCTGGTGGCACTCTGCCTTCTGGCACTCTGCCTTCTGGCACTCTGCCTTCAGCCGGATCCGGATTGTCCCTCAACCACTGAAAACAGCGGTCAATGTCATTGTCTTCTTTTCCAACTTGGAAACCCACCCTGCTTTCATATCTTTTCACAGGCCTCTGCCCAAGAGAGGGGGCGATCTTGAAAGAGCCCAAATCCATTCGCCCTCTGTGCAAAATCCAGATTTGGTGACTGATCGCTTGAAGCTGCCTGAATGCAGCAATCCTTTCCAGCTTCTTTCGCTTTGATAGGTGAAGAAGCAGGTCGTCGTCAAACCGGTCTTGTGGAGAAACTTGTCCAGTCTTCATCACTTGCATGGGTGCAAACACTGCAGCAGAAATCTCATTCGCCCAAGCCACTGTCACAAGACAATCGCTGGTGCTGTGAGTAGACCCATCGGCGATGAAGTTGATTTGTCGACAGTGCTGCATAGCAGTGATAGCTCTCTCCTGGTACAACCGATTGATTCGAAGCTGCCACTCGTCACAGCTGGACTCAGGCACACCTGAGCTGGCAAGGCAAAGAGCGATCGATTCGTTCGCTGCAATCGTTGAGATACAAAAGTACAACTTGGACTTCAACACTATGCGCAAGCAACACCATTCTTCGGCCTCACATGGAAGAGCTTGGGTCACCGAGGCTACGTCATTTTCGGGAGGGGCCACCTGGCACGTTAGCGCATGTGTCCAGATGTCATAGCCAGATGCCCGCTGGCCGTTGGCCCCAACCCCCCCCTAGACTGCGGGACCCCAGTGCCCTTGCCCTCGCTCCACACCCGGCCAACAGTGTGTCGGTAGCTGCCAAAATTGGCCGGCATGCAGCTGCCGCTTGGTAGAGCAACATACACCAAACCCCATTCTGAACATGTTGGCACTCGTGACAAACACAACCGAACAGCAAGCCGAGCAAGGTTCTATGCTCAATAAGACAACCATGTCCCAAGAACGGACGGCCTCCCTTCTTTGTTCGGAACCTGGAAGTCTGGCCCGGACAACACGATCCGAGGTCGCAGAAAATCCAGCTAGGTAAGGCAACCTTGAGGAGGTTCGACTGACACTCTAAGTACTGTACTTCTGCTCGATATTTGGCCTCCCATGTTGCAAAGGGGGACACTCGGGTGCCGAGCTCGGACCCAGCCAGCACGTTAGCCCATGTGTCTGGCTGTCAGCACCAGGTGTCCGCTCTGGTGGTTGGCCACAGGCCTCTGCCAACGCCATCGGCGCGACGACCCTCAGTCCCTGAGGGCGTTGCGCAGATGGCCCTGGCAGAGGTCACAAGTCCTCGGTTCCGTCTTCCTTCCATGGTCCCCCAAAGCGACCCCATGCCCGGCCATCGGCATGCAAGCGCGGCTGGTGAATCAAAACTGGACCCACCGCGACTTGTTGGTAAGGTTGGTGTGACAAAGAATTCACTATAATCTTAAACAACTGGCTAACAAAACAACATTCTACTATGAATGAGACGGAGGAACACACCAGCTCAACAACACAGCCATGTCCCAAGAACGGCCTCCCTTCTTTGTCCGGTATTGCTTCCGGTGACTTGCATGACTGCTTCGATGTCACAAGGTCACAGCCCCAGCCGGCGCATTAGCCCATGTGCCCGGCTGTCATCTACCCCCTGCCCCTGGGATAGGTTGGCCTCAAGGCTGTGACACAGGCAAACCGAAAGCCTCACACATGGCCAATGGTGTGGGGAGCAACCCTGGTGGGGCAGGGGTTTACTCCTTAGGTAAGGCAACACCGAAGAGGTTCGACTGGCACTCTGCCTCGGCACTCTGCCTCTGTCGTCGATCCAAGAGAACAGAAAGCCTGTGCTCAGCAGAAAGAGATATAGCCTAATCATGGGTTAGCGGCCTCCCCCATTTGCTGAAATCCACCCCACTCGGCCAAGGTGGGTCGCCATGCTCACAGGGAATGAATTAAGATGACAGCGCTGTGCCGGATCCCGTCATGTCATGGCTGTTGCTTGCGGGCCATTTGCACACTTGCGCCATAACAGATCCTGGCGAGTTAGTCCGCTTCGGCTATATCACTCGCCCACGCCGGTTGCGAACAAACTAACCAGGCACAGGCCGAAATCACCCTGTGAGTAGCAGGCTCTAGGCACAGCTGGCGGCTGGGGTAGTGGAAACTTACAGCAGGCTGCTACACTGCCAATACAGGCCATGCCAAACGATCAACGATAGACCTGATCCCAGGGCCACTTGCGCGCAAAAGTGAGCACAGGCAAGAACTGAAGAAGGCACTATCTCACCCTTCTCGTTACAACACAACTCAAGCGGCCTCCCTTTTAGGATCTCACCGGGGGGGTACGGACGCACCGGCCCCCCATTTAAGCCACCCCCAGCAGGCGCATTAGCGCATCGCCCTGCTGTCATACCCCTCGGGCTGTAGGGGAGTTGGCCCCAAGGGTGGCCGCCACGAGGCCACGCAGGCGTCAGTGGCCAAGCTTTCAGCTCCGGATGGATCGCTGCCCCCAACACGGCCAACAAGATGGAACCTGGCAGGTCTCTAGGGCCCCCTCGGCCAGCCCGCTGCTCAGGGTTAGGTCGGGCAAGCGAATCGACAAGGACGTTTATGATCAAAAGCAAGCACAGCAAACCACTAAACCCTACTAAAAAACCCTTAGAAGTTTTACTGGCACTCTGCCTTTGGCACTCTGCCTTTCATAAATTTGATCACAAACTGACACTTAATGACTACTCACTCGATTCGGCCTTCCATGTTGCGCACTCGGTCGATCAACAGTTCAAGAGCCTCCCCTGCTGCCACCGAGTGGGTCATCATCTCGCACTGACTACTGGCTAGCCAGAGCGTGAAGAGACATAAATGGGGGGCTCCCAGCAGGCACGTTAGCCCATGTGTCCTGCTGTCATAGGGATCTGGTCAGCAGATCCCCGTTGGCCTCAAGAGCCCGAAAATCCCAAACAGCGGCCCGCCACACCCGGCTAACGGTGTGAACTACAAGCTGCCCTGCACTAGCGAACCCTCAGGGAAGTGACCCCGGCTAATGGTGTGCGACTATAAGTTGCCCTGCACTACGTTCTTCCCTCAGAGCCCTGTGCGAGACACAGCGGGTCCTGGGTAGCGGCCACACACATGCCTCCACATGCCGGCAAGCGAATCGACAAGGATTTTCTGATCAACAGCAAGCGCAGCAAACCACTAAACCCTGAACCCTTAGAAGTTTTACTGGCACTCTGCCTTTCATAAATATTAAATGCACAACCTGACTTAAGCATCCCTTTCTGTAACGGCCTACCCGGCGTCTTTGCAAAGACGAACGTGCTCTGACAGTCATGCGGACCGGAGACTTAGGCCACCCCCATTCGGCCGAGATATGGGGTCACCCCGCTCTGCCATGGGGATATCAGGCGAAGGCTCTCAACGACCACTAGCAGCTGCAAGCATTTGCCCGCGCTATGCTTATGTCGCCCTCTGATCGCAAAGAAGCAGGACGTCGTGGTCGTCGTGGTGCCATCCCAGAGTTCGCAGCGGATACTTCTGCCCCCGACATTACCTTCTGCTGGACTTGGCCAACAGCTTGGCGCAAGAGCCGAACGTCGGGTCGGCCATGGCAAGAGCGGTAGTCGAATTTAGTTCGACTGTGGCGCGGGTGCGTGGCATCAAATGAATGTGTGACAAAGAATTCACTAATCTTAAACAACTGGTTAACAAAACAACATTCTACTCCATATCAAATCACCAAGGAACCATGCAGGTCGCTGCGTTCGTCCTGGTTCTTGAGAATGAGGGCTTGTCGCAAAGGGGTCCCACTTTTTGCAGCGCCCTCTAGCAACTTCCAGATGCTTTTGATGTCCACAGTCTTTTTCAATGGAACACGCTTGCCCAGAAGTGCCCTGCGAGACGTCACAGGCACACCAGCATCATGTACACTCAAGTAGTGCCCAATGACATACACCTGGAGGCCGGCTGACAATGTCTCGGCCAGACACTCATGTATGTGCATGAAGGCATTCACGACTGTCTTGGCAAATCCATGAGCCTGCCCCGACGGTTGAAGCGCTCTGTGTTTTTTTGCCATGGTTGCAAAGGCGATGATGTCGGAGATGCTAGTTTCAACCTCCTCCCAATCTCGTGGCACTCTGCCTTCAGATTCATCTCGGAGAGATGAAGACAGCGTCCTTGCATTGAACATAGATTCCCAAAGCTGACGCAAAGATCGGGGCGTGTTGCCTGCCAGCGACTTCATCATCCAAGCGGCAAAGCCTGACACCAACCCAGCTGATTGAAGAAACCATGACACTCTGCCTTCATCCAACTGCATGACCAGAGGCTCATCACTGATAGTTTCACACACACGTACAATAGCATCATTCAGTTTTCTCTTGTACCATTCCCTGTGGGCGTCTGTCCTTGTGTCGAAGGATGCTTGCAACATGAATCGGGCCAAGGCTGTGGAAGATGCCACATCCTCCTGCACAGCAGCAGGGTTTGGCACTCTGCCTTTTTGACTTTGCACATGTGACCCCCAGTTCGCAGCCAAGGGGGTCTTCCTGAGAAGATCACTGAAGAAGTTGTACCATTTGTGGTACTGTCGACGTTCTGAGCCGTTCCTGTTGCTCTCATCGAAAAACAAGTCCAGACGCCACCACAGTTCGGCCTGTGAGAGCCAAGCTGCTCTCGCTGGCAGTTTTGCATCATTTTCCAAGTTAAGCAATTGCCCATCACGGAGCAATAGCATGACCCACAGTTTCAGAAGCATCACCGAAATCCTCCAAAGCAACACTGTACTTGAATCTTACTAAATACTGACACACACCTGCACTTGTGTAGCAAGCCCCAGTTCACAACACATTGAATTCTTAAGAAATCAACCCAAAGACTCACGATGACATGTCAGCAGCCACATCATGTCACTCGAACTTGAGACAGGACACTATCGCAGATGGCACTGAACTGACAACCACATGGAATGATTAACACAGGCCACCGATGCCTGCAACTGGAGGTCGAGACACCAGCCAGGTCATTGCCACCTGCACGACAGCAGCATACGAACTGAGACAATACCGACAAACACATCTGATCACGGAGTGACTGAAGCTCTCTACATTTTTATTGCACAGCTGCACCAGCTCGGATCACTCAGATCCTTCCACGAGGCGGCGAGGATTTTCCTCGGCACCTCGTGGAGGGAACGGACGGGGTCCAGGGCTAAACCCAGTCCCAACATTGGAAAGCAGAATACCAACAAGACAGAATGTCGAAAGATGAAGCAAGCTCATTTAACTCTAGAGAATTATGGCACTCTGCCTTATTGGCACTCTGCCTTCAGCTACAATTCATGTTGGGACATCACTCATCATATGAAAGGCCACAGCCTTGCCGAACTCCGGGGTGTACTCCTCTGACACCTGAAGATATTCAGGACGACCGGTGAACTTCTCACCATCTCGATCAACGCAACCAGCACTTCCTCTGACATGGGAAGGATAGCTGCGCCGCATACCATTGATGTGCTGACAGTTGCTCCACAGTTGAAGCGGTTTCAGGAGGGGCTGGCCGAAGGCACCACCATAGGTTTTGACCTTCATAGCCTGGATCATTCCCATGACACGATCGACGAGTGGAATGTCGAACAGCATGCTGGAGCAAGGCTGCTCGATCACAAACCGGTTGTCATTCAAAGCCGCGAGCAAAGTCAACAGCAGCGGCACATACATGAAACGATTGCCTTCTTGGCATGCCAGCGATCGCTCAGGTTCTCCCATCCAGTCATTGGCAATGGACCTTCCAGTACTGTATTTACAGAGTTGGAAGAAGGAAGAGCATGGAGTTCCAAACCACACCAGGCCGTGTTTGTGTGTTTGACACACAGCATTGACAGCCAGGCGAAGTCCTCTCACAGAAAGAATATCATGATCTGTGCCGTACCTGATGTCCAAGGCTAGCCCCTGCCAGCCAGCACGGAGCATCTCCCGACTGAGGTTGCCCTGCCATGCAAAGATCTCCAGGAAGTGGAACCTGGCACTCTGCCTTATGTTCCGCTTCCAATGACAAAAGTTGATGAGGAATCTCATCTGTTTCTTCCATGGCCACGAAGTCATGATGGGAAAAGTTTCTGATAACATTTGTTGCCAGATTGATATCATCCAGGAAAACCCCCTGGCTTCAAGAATCACATCATAGTTGCACTCAGGCAGAACTTCATAAGGACCTTCATTATGGAACTCCAGAAGCGACGGGTCAACTTCGCAAAGGCGCAGAACATCCTGTCCTCTCGAAATGGCCAAGAATCTCTCCTCCAGTGCGATGTTTGCATCAAACTGCCGCCGAATGTCTGCTAACAGTCTTCTTCTTGTTTCAGCCGGGTCATCTGCTGCTGCAGACATGGCACTCCGAATTGCACTGTGCATGGCACTCTGTTCTATCCGCAAGAAAGTGTAACACCTTAACCTCAAGGGTGTTCGAATTAACAACGTAATTGTGAACCAGCACATTCAGCAGTGGACACACTTGTGAGTCGATTGATCCATCACAACACAAGGATGAGACAGACATGATGCAATCACTCGTTGAAATTCACATGTGGCATAGTTGTTGCAGACCATGACTTCATGCTCAAGCAATCAAATACAGCACTGCCAGACCCTCACTCGATTCTCGTTGTTCTGGTACCGCACACAGCAGTCCATCCATCGTCCTCGACGATTCCGAGGCCACCGAGGTGGCAGACACAAGCATTCTTGGCACTCTGCCTTCTGTAAGGTTTCCAAGCTGTCATTGAAAGACATCAACCTTAGGGCCACCAGAAATCTTCAGGTGGCTCACAGTCGGAGGGTGGTTCTGAGGAGATATACCCCGATCGACGCCCACGAATGCGAAATCCTCTGCCTTCACCTGCAGAATCATACTGATTTGAGTCTGGGGACGACTGAGCTTCGTCCAGTGCGTCCATCTCCTCATTGTCTGACTCCTCACCTTCCTCCACATCTGAGGGGGCTCCATCATCCGCTGAGCCGCGCTGACTCCAGTCCGGGTCTTCTTCTGAGATGTGCCCATAATCACTACCCAAACGACCCCGCCCTCCAAGCTCACCAAGACGAACATCTCGAACACCTTCCTCAATCACATCTGAGTCTGAGGCGTGAATCTCACCTTCGGCACGAGCTGGCCCAGTCAACCAGGCATCCGGGCGAGATTCCAAACGAAAAAACATTTGACCACGAACTCCACTTTCGAACTCATCTGGCACTCTGCCTTCCGGCACTCTGCCTTCTGGCACTCTGCCTTCAGTAGCTCCAATGTTGGCATTATTGTTAGGGCCAGGATAGCCATTTTCAGGCATCGGCCTTGGCGGCACTATTGGTGGCGGCGGGTTGTCTGGAGCATTGAAAGACATGGCACAAATTCGCCGTCCCAACTGCCGACGTTGCATCTCTTCAGGGGTCAAGTTCTCAAGGGTGACCAGAACAATGCGGCCCTCCCTAACAGTAACCACATCCGGCTCGAAGTTGATCATGATAGGGGTCTCCATAATGTCCAACGCTTCTGCCACAGCTTGGGCAATCTCAAACTCATGTCGCGCAGGGGCGGGAGGTCTTGGGCCAGGTGGGTAAGGTGGCCGATTCACAGGCGTTGGTGGTGGCGGACCCATTTGTGGCCCTGGCACTCTGCCTTCCGCCCCACCACCTTCTTCACCAATGCCATTCACACCGGTTGGCGGCACTCTACGAGGCCGTCGCTTCGGAGTCCTCACCCCGCCGATCCTCCCCGCTGCTGCCGGTTTGGCCTTCGGTTTCGGTTCCATGGTGCTTAACTTTAAATATCTTTGATCCAACAAGCTGCAAGCAACTATATGTGTTGGATAGTACGAACAGGTACTAGAAGTTGATTGTCATGTCCGTTTCAATACCAAATGCAATAGGTTCCACTGGACGACACAAGCATTTATGCACATGATCATTAGATTAACACATATTTGAAGACAGAGTGCTATTAATAGATGATGTAGTTTAATGTTCGAAAGCAGTATGCCCAATAATAAGTGTATGCATATAATCCATACATATATCTATATGTATGTATGTATGTTATACATATACCTAGGTCTATGTGTAAACTTACCACACACAGTAACGGTTTAGGGTTTAAAAGAGCTTCAGGGTTTTAGGTTTTAAGGAGGGCCATGGTTTAAAGGTACTTCAAGGCAGAGTGCCACCTAGTTTATGCTTAATCATAAGATGTGTTACTACTCGTAGGGATTTGGTTGGGTTAGCTGGACTGTGCCGATTCAATGGGATTCGATATTGTATAACTAGCTCCCAAGATTCAATAAGCTCCAACAAGACTTTTGGGAGGGGATGATACATGTGTGCAATTGTCTGGTACAGGGTCGGTGTGCCTTCAAAACGTGATGGCCCGAACACTAAGATTCAATAAGATTTTTTCGGGTAGTCCACAATCCTGCAAATGTCTTCTAAGATTCAATAAGATTTTTTGGGCGAGCTGGAGGCTGTGTACCTTGTAAAACCGATAAGATTCAATAAGATTCAATAAGATTCAATAAGATTCAATAAGATTCAATAAGATTCAATAAGATTCAATAAGATTCAATAAGATTCAATAAGATTTTTTCGGGGTAGGCCACAATTGTACAAATGTCTTCTAAGATTCAATACGATTCAATAAGATTTTTTGGGGCGATCTGGAGTCGTGTCCCTTTTAAAAATGATGGACCAATAAGATTCAATAAGATTCAATAAGATTCAATAAGATTCAATAATATTCAATAAGATTCAATAAGATTCAATAAGATTTTTCCGGGGCATGCCACAAGTGTCACAAATGTCTTCTAAGATTTTGCAGGGCCTGTGGGGCGGTATGGGGATGGTGTCCCTTCAAAGGCCATATGTTTTTTTAAACACGGATGCACCCCATTGCAGCCTTCCGTGGTCCTTTGTTGGGTCCCTCCCAACTGGTGTTCTAGGACAGGTTGGATCCTGCCTTTGGCGCGGATTTGTCCACAGGCATCTGCAGTATCCTTGTGAAATCAACAGACCGCCTGGGATTACAAAGAGACATACATTCCTGATGGCATAATGCAACACAAGGCAACACAATCATGTCAATACATAATGATCATGGAACACATGTTACAACCCATGGCACTCCGCCTTCAGAAACATGTCTGTGACAATGGCATTGCCACACCTCCAAAATAATAAGACTCGAGGCCACATCACCGACAACACATACACATGAGCCAGTTATTGTGGCACTCTGCCTTGTTACCGAGCCACCTTGTCGACGCAATCAGTCCACCACGGGGTCGTTGACCTCAGGAGCTTCCTCTTCACGAGTGCGGTCGTCAACGAGTTGAGCTTGTATTTCCTGAACGATTGCGTCCAAATCATTAGCATCATCTTCGACAGGAACAGGGGCATTGCTTCCCGTGGACCCCCTCGGACCCAAAAAGAACCTTGCCATAGAGGCTGAGCTCGCACACTTGAGAGGGCAAGCGGTGGCCTTGTTCCGCCCGGTCGACTCACAGTATCGATTGATACATTCGCTGTGAAAGAGGTGGCCCCACGATAGCGCTTCCAATGCCTGCATTCCAGGGAAGCAACAGAAAAAGACACGTCATGTGAGAGGTACTGTTCTGAGGATTAGTGGAATGTACAAACAGGACAGGCACCACTATCAATGGTTCATTAACCAAAGGCAAACGAAACCAGCCTGCATGGCCCGGGTGCATCTCCGAATGGCAAATGACACAGAGGTCCTGGTTCCACCGGTTCGCAGGTCTGCTCGACTCATTCGGAGCATCCTCCTCCTACTCCTCAAAGAAGGCACTGTCGTCGGCCTCGCGCTCGACCTCGGCCTCGACCTCGGCCCCGGCCTCGACCTCGGCCCCGGCCTCGGCCATGACCTCATCATCGACCTCGACTGCGACCTCGTCCTGCGACTCTGTGTTTGGTGCCGTCGCCATGGCCTTGGACTTGGCCTTGGCTTTCGACTTGCCCTTGGCTTTTGCTTTGGCTTTCGACTTGGGTGTCGCAAAGGGCACAACGGCATTCACGTCAGCACCGGCTGTCGAGTCACTGTTCGTGGAGGTGTCGGGCTCTGGCAACTCAACTGTTTGAGGTGCAGTGGTCACTTCTGCAGGAGGCATGACGATCTCCTGATCGGGCCTGATCTCTGCCTCTGCCGGCGCTAGACCATCGTCATCCATGGCAGGAGCATTCCCATCAACTGGCACTCTGCCTTCCACAACCCTCGGCACTCTGTCTTGTTCACTTCCTGCAGACTGGCTGCCTTCGGTTGCCTGGCTTGCATTGGAACCCGGAACGGCATGAGGGGAGGCAGGCGGCTGTTGAATCGGCACTCTGCCTTGTTCCCCAGCCGGGCTGCGACCCACAGCCTGGCTTGGATTGGAACTAGGAGCAGTCGTTGGCAAAGGACCAGAACGGACCACGTCGGGCACTCTGCCTTCCGACGGCGGAACCGTTGGCGGGGCAGCTGGAGCAGGACTCGGATTGAAACTGAGACGTCCCTGCGTCTCAGTGGACTGCCTTGCTCTCGCTCTACGCCTGGCATAGGTCGTGACATCCTCGGTCATCCATGTGGACTGCCATCCACACTCCAAGGCAACCATGTCAACAGAATGCTCAGACATATTCACCCCCAGTCCCAGAACCGGTTTGGCTATGCGGTTCCAACTGCTGCTATCGCAGACGGATTGACGCCTATGGGCATTCTCACATCGCTGACCAAGCAAGCTGTATTTCATATCGACCCTTAGTTCACTGACCTTTGTGGTCGGCTTCAGATTGGTCAATATGAAGAGCAGTTGCAGCGCTGTTTGTTGTGGCAGGTCAGCCGTGACCGCAGCATCCCATGCACTATGAACTCGCTAGAGCAGAGCTTTCACCTTCACCTCAGTCAGTAAGGCTTATCTAGGCTTTGTGGGGGGAGGGTTCAGGGATCATTGCTGACCTTAGGGATACTCTGTTGATTGACAAGCAGCCAGAGGGATCGAACGCAATGTCGTGGCGCTTCTCGGGATTGCATCTGCATCGGTAGTGGACGTTGCAAGCCGATCAATCCCGATCGTTGCTGCTTGCCTTGCTCTGTTCTTCTTGGTTTCCTTACGAATCCTCCTCACTTCTTGGTCTTCTGATTCCGACGAGGAGGAGTCGTTGGCACTCTGCCTTGATTCACCCCCAGCAGCCGTCTGCTGCTGTTGCTGCATTTGCTGCATCTGCTGCATCTGTTGCATTTGCTGCGTCTGTTGCTGCTGCTGTTGCAACAAGAAAGGGTTCATCATGGCCAGTGGGTTGTTCATTCCCATTGCTGGGTTCATTGCCCCCGGCATCGGGAACATCATCTGATCACTCACACGAGCGCTCTTCCTCGACTTTCCCATTGCTCTCGGCGACTGTCTCTGGCACTCTGCCTGGAAGCACCACTGCGGCACTAAGCGACTCGATCTTGAACACACATATGTTGATGGCGGCCAGGTCAAGAAACTCTTGAGCATCCACTCACTAGTGACTAGAGTCAGTGCAAACTACGTGGCGTGGTCCCATGAACGGCCAGATAGCAAGCGTTTCAGCTTCCACAACTCACAAACACTTGCATCATGCATTCCAGCCTTGCCATGGTAGCCAACCAGCGTGGACACCAGCACCTGAGAGGTTTTATGGGGCTGTCACAGGAAACCAAGGTTGAATCAATTCACAAGCACAGTAATCCATCGAGTTGCTGCCGACATGACTGTATGCATAGGCACCGTCTGTGTTTTCCAAAACGGCAAGCTCGAATGTGCCAGATCAGACGGACTGCAAAAGTGGCAAATTTCAAACGTCCCAAGAAATGCGATTTCACATTGGCACTCTGCCTTTTCCGGCACTCTGCCTAGTGACAGCGACACAAAAAAGAATCTGAACAGGCCACACTGTTTGGTGGCACTCTGCCTTAGTCACACCGAGAACTCTCTGGCACTCTGCCTTGTGAAAGTCCCCAGTGCCCAAGGACGAATGGGATGAAGAAGAGGAGGTCCACTAGATGGCTTTGTTTTGGCAACACAATTAATAAACCTACTCGTTCAGATCAATCATTGACACTGATCAATCCTGAAAGCCATCTGCAGTTACTCCCCAATCAGGAACGAAGTTCGCAGTGGTCTGGTAAACATCCACATACTCTTCATCTTCCGATGGCGGGACATCATCACCCATCTGGCTCACCGAGTCTAGGTCTTCCCCCCTTGCCTTCTGTTCCAGCTTCTTCTGACAATACACAAGCATGGTGTAATTGTAAGCATCCCAAATCTTGCAGGACAAAGGCACAATCCAGCTCTGCAGGTCTTTGGGCCTGAATTTTCCTTTGAGATGACATCTTCCGTCGTATAAAGCTCAACGAGTCTCTTGGAGGCCTCCCACCAGTGCCAGTATGTCAGATGTTTTCCCTTGACTCGATCACGGCCATGAACTGGCGGAGTGACATTGAACATGCACTGGAGAATCTGCTCAATGACCGCCACCCCAGTTTCCCTCTGAAGCCACAGGTGCCAGTCCCCAGGCTCAGAATTGTTTGGAATCTCCTTCACGCCCTGGTCACGCAACAGCTCCCAGACAACCGCAGTTTTCGAGCCCTTCGACCGAAAGTCATTCCACGCCATGTCCTTTCTATCCACTGGCACGTTATTCTTCTCGCATTCTCGGACTGTGATCTCATGGACAGCCATGAGCAGCTGGGTCATGACAGTCGTAGTCTTGCTGTTGAACTTCCGATCGTTGTGCTGGGGGTTGGACGGCTGATCTTGTGGCACCGGTCTCGCCATACGTGCCCGATTGGCGAGGCGGCCCACCTTCGAAGTCGTCACCGCCCTGTGACTGCATGGCAGCATTCCCCGCAACGCTCTGAGAGTTTGCTCCTCCTCAGTCTCTGGCTGCAAAAGCTCGGTTGGAACCTTGATCTTGTTTTGACCCCTTGGCACTCTGCCTTGGGGGTCCGTAATTCCGAGGTCCTCCTCCGCTTCCAAGAAAGGCTTCACCTCTCCAGGCACTGGCGCAGTCGCACTCTTGGGGTTTGCGGCAGCCTTCGGGCTCGGGTCCACATTCATAGCCCCCAGCTCGTTCATGACCTTGGCAACGACGGGGGGTCGTCCTCCCTCTCAGTCACCTGGGCCTCTGGTGCAGGAGGCATCGGCTCATCTTGCTCCTCTCGGAGATGGTCCCCTAGTACCATTGTTGCTTGGCTGTCACCCTCATCCTCGTCCAAGCGATCCGGGTCGGGCTCCGCCTCCATCTCCAGCGGCGGTTGCTCATCCTGCACCATAACCTCGACAAATTCCATTTCATCGTCCGACGGATCTTGCACAGGCTCCTCCTCTTCCACCACAACATCAACCAAAGTGTCCTCCTCCTCGGCTTCCACCTCCTCCTTGGGGTCCAACCATATTACTCCCTTCTCCGTCTTCATATGCCGCAAAAAAGCAGGATGAGCTTCGCCTGGACGGCCCTTTCCAACAAGGTGAGTAGGGATATTGGGACGGCCCTTTTCAACAAGTGGCACTAGGGCTGGACGGCCCTTTCCAACAAGGTCAGTAGGGATATTGTCCTCCACTGGCACTCTGCCTTTGTGGCCCTTTCCGGCAGGCTTGCCCTTTTGGGCGAAGAAAGCTGCTTTCCCGATCGGGACGGCGTCGCCCTTGCTTTTCAAGCCCTGGGCCTTTGCCACCCAGGCCGGCTCAGCGCGTCGGCCATGCGGAACGAAATTGGAGCCTCTTGCCGTATCGTCAGCATACTCGGCAAGTTCCTTGGCGAAATCCTGCTCGTCCATCCTTTGCTTTTCCGTCATTTCAGCAGAAGCACTTGCCGACATAAACTGTGGCTTGGAACCAACAGGCACAGGCTGTCCGTCGCCGAATTTCCTTTTGGCAGGAGGCTGCTTTGCCGGCGGGGGACCCATCGGCTCTGGCACTCTGCCTTGCTTTGCCGGCGGGGGACCCATCGGCTCTGGCACTCTTGGCGGGGGATTCGGCTCGGGCTCTGGCACTCTGCCTTGCTTTGCCGGCGGGGGACCCATCGGCTCTGGCACTCTGCCTTGCTTTGCCGGCGGGGGACCCATCGGCTCTGGCACTCTTGGCCGGGAATTCGGCTCGGGATTCGGCTCATCGTCATGCCAGGCATCGTATTCGTCCTGGATGACGGGCCTTCTGGCCGTTCTGCCCCAGCGATGTTGCTGCTGCTGGTGGCCAGGAGGAGGATGAGCTGGTTGCACCGGGCTCCTGCCAGGAGGAGGATGATCTGGTTGCACCGGCCCCCTGCCAGGAGGAGGATGATCTGGTTGCACCCTGCCAGGAGGAAGTGGTTCCCACTCCTGCTGCCAAGGGTGATCAGGCAGAGGCCCAGCATTTCGCAGCGGTCTTAATGGCACCTGCCACGGAGCAGGAGGCCTCGCCTTTTGCTGAGGCGGTTGATGCAAAGGCGGGCGGGCCCCCCTGGGAGGAGTCCCTTCAGGATGATGTATTGCTTCGCCTTTGCCTGGCACTCTGCCTTCTACTGGCACTCCTCCTTTCATGCCTTTGGCTTTTGCAGTCGCAGATCCAGGGGGATCCCAGGGAGGTGTCGAATCCCAACACTGCGGTGGCGGAGGATTCGGCGGCGCAAGTGCCTGCGGCTGAATTCTGCTCATTACTGCCCTTGTTGCCTCGACCCTCATTTGCTGGCATTGTTGCATCAAGTCCAGACCCTGCTGGAACTTTGCTTCCAGACTCTTGCACAACTTGTACAGATCGTACACCATTTCACCAACTCTCCACTTATTCGGTCCATAGTCCGTTTTGAATTTTTCGCCAGCGGCAAGCATCTTCTTCCAGACCTCTGACGCGTACTCGGAGACGGTGGCGCTGTGGTTTGAGGGAATTTGCCACAAGCTCAGAAAGCAGTTGAGGTGACCCTTCATCTTTTTTGCGGGAACATCATTAATTGGTAGGCAACCGGAGAAGCCCCAGGGCACCTGCAAAGAACCCCGCCAACTTGGTAGCAATCCAGGACTCCGGGACGAAGGGTTTGATCATGGGCGTGAGGACGCGAGCCAACGCAAGCTTCATGCTCCGAACATCTGGAGCCGCAGGCAGTCGAACCAAAACGACGGAAGATCCAACATACAGCAGGAGCCGCAGCAGCAGGTTTTGGAGTAGATCGTCATACTTCCGAGCCGTGACGAAGAGAAGGTGCAGCACAACGGGCCAAGCGAACACCGTCAGTGCGGCCTCTGCAAGCTGCATGATGCTGTCCACCAAGGCAAACGTCAAATTCTCCGCCCCCACTGGCACTCTGCCTTTGTGGTCCGGCACTCTGCCTCCCATGACAGTAATGTTATTCTCATGGAGGTCCCCCAGAAGACTCCCTTCCAGCCTAAGGGTATGCATTTGTAGCTTCAAGACAAACTTGAACAGCTTGACGAGGATCAGCATGGTCTCTTTCTCTGGGAACTTGCTTGGGTCGGAAAACCTCTGGTTGAGGAAGGCTCCCACAGTCGTCCCGTTGCCTTTGGCTTCTGTGACGATCACCGATTTTCTCATCCGCGGTGCCACTACTCCCGAGGCATGGGTGACCAAGGTTTTCAAGTCGAAAGCGAGCGGGACAGGAAACGATTGCCAGTGGGTTGTGAACATTCGAGATTGCAGAAAACGCCAGTCAAATTGGTTTACACACTCTTTTTCATCCTTTGCGAGTGGCCTGTGCAGCTTGACACAGAGGTGCACCTGATCTGTCGGATGATGGAAGTCCAGAGCATCTTCAGGAATAGAATCCACCAGTCTCAGGGCATCTGCTGCGACTGTCGAGGCTTTGAGGACTTCGGCACTCTGCCTTTCAGACCGAGGAATCCTGACCTCGCGCAGAAGCTTCAGAATGTCGATGACCCACGGCTGTGGTATCCTCGCAATCATTGAGTCCCGATTCATTCCATGACCGATGTATTTCCATTCACACTTGCACTGTTTGAATCCTTTCCCGCCTCTCACGCGGAATTGCAGGCGGACCTCACCGAAGGCTGTGACATAGTATTCTAGAGGTTTTTTGATCGGCCAGGGATAATTCCCACCCATCTGCAAGGATCCATCCAGCTCTTGTTCGTAAAACTCACAGGTGATGTTGCCGGCTCGCACATTGGCCCAAAACGTCTGACCAAGCGGACTCGTATGCACAGGCGCTGTCATCCTGCGGCACTCTGCCTTGTACAGCCAGATTGCGGCACTCTGCCTTGTCCAGCCAGATGCAGGCACTCAGCCTTCTCAGTCCAGCTCAAGGCACTCTGCAAAGAATGGCGAGGCGGCACTCTGCCTTATAATGTCGAAATGATATACTACCTCTGACGTCAATGTGTTGTTAGATTATAGGTACTAGTATTTGACACAATTTAAATTATATCAACTATATTTTGATATTATGCTCACATTGACATTAAATATCATGCATATGCCATCATTCAAGGACCACGACTCACTTCACTTTGAGCAACTCCATCGACAGAATAATCATGACATGACACTTTTATTGAAGCAGCAGCTACACGGAGTTTAACTTAATTGAGGGGCCAGACAGACTCAGCATGATCGGGAGCTTAGAACACGAATGAAACCTAATTCAAGGGCTGTGTTGATATTCAAATCTGCCATATGCCATGATTCAAGGACCACTGCAGCAACATTTGAAACCTGAGCAACCATCATAAGCCATAGGCAAAACAATCATGACATGACACTTCAGAAGCCCGAGAATGCTAAGTGGAATTTGGCAACGCAGAAGCAGCATGATCGGAAGCTAAGAACAGCACCGATGACCAGCAATCCTGGGGTCTGGAGACGCCAGCTGACGGCCAAACCTTGCATGGTCACTTTCATTCATACTCAGACTCTCTCAGCACAGTCGCAAACCCAACACATCCAACAGAACTCAGAAGTGCTCGGTCTTCAGAAGTCTCAGCACTCACAGTTTTGCTTCTGCAGCAAGCAATGCTCTTCTGGAGGAACTACTCTGACAGCGACGAGGCCTTCTCCAAAACACTCACAACTTTGATCATGACTTGTTGGTTTGCCTGCACCACAAACAAATAACCTGTTGCTGTGCGAAAGGCAGGCAGAAGTCCACATGAGCAGACATAGGCACTGAAAAACTTGAGAAGAGTCAGTCGACGAAGCCTGACCCACCTGGCACTCTGCCTTCCTGGCACTCTGCCTTCGTCACTGTCCTGGCCTGAAAATTAAATTGAATTGATATTGGAATTTGGGCCAACCCACTCACTGAATGGTCCAATGGTGGGCACTCTGCCTTTGGCACTCTGCCTTTTAAGGCACTCTGCCCTTTTTTCTCACGGCCTTTGGACTTCAACGAATTCGCTGTCTACAGGTGTCATTTGAACTTGCTCAATCATAGGCCCTTCGAACTCGTTGTAATCCTCCTCATCTTCCACACGCTCTTCATTCCAGGCCTCCGGATCATCTTCGTCGTAAGCGAATCTCACCATGGTCGTGGTCCACAAGATTTGGTCACCGTCGGTGACTTCCCCGTCCCACAGCGTCAAATTCTCCACCCCCCGCGCCCAGCCCTCATTACAGGAATAGAGCCATCTTCTCTCCGTCATCACTTGCATGACTGCACCGGTGAGTTCCAGCTTCAGGTAAGCTGGCGGTGCATGTTGATCGATCCTGAACTGAGATCATGTTGAAGTTGCTACTTGATTCTAGTCAGTATTAAGATCCGTAGGTATAAGATAATAAATAAATGTAGCGTCGAAGCATTGCTTGAATCTGAGTGGCCATTTAATGCACTTTGGCCACCATTGGTAGCGTTGAAGGGCCGTCTGGGCCGTGGGGCGCAAGGACCAGTGCGGATAACCTTTGTGAGTGTTATCCTGCGTGGCACCGGGTTGCGCCCA
>CAJNDT010004024.1:0-67500 GCA_905221615.1 Symbiodinium sp. CCMP2592
TGCACCTCCTACCAAGGAGAGATTTGTAGGAGTACGCAGGACAGCCATGAGTCTTAACCAAAGGATACGGCTGATGACACGACCAGATAATCCTCTCTGCGATCTTTGCAACCTGCCTACAGGCTATTTTTGCTATTCCTGTGGTACGATTGTATGTGCAGACTGTCGACTTACCCCACAGGGTAAACAACAGATGTGCGAGTGCATCTTGCCAATCGATTGCCTCGAGACCTCTAAAGTGTCAGCAGGAATGATCTCAGAATAGCGTCAGGTTTTATACGAGGCCATCCTCACACATGAGGACGTAGATTTGGCAGTCCAGAAAATCAACATGTATTGCGACCACGCAAGGAATTCGTTCATGAGAGCCCATCCAGGCGTTGCTCCATGTAGCTTTGATGATATTAGGAATAATCCTCCTAATACTTACACCAGCTCCACAGAGGCTCCAACCCTGGAGGAATACAAGAGCATCAACAAGGGTCACATCAATATCAAGGACTCCAGAACAAGCCACCCGGCGTCTTTTCTCTGTCTTACTGGCTACGAAGACAAACTGGTGCTCGACGCACATTACGAGATAGTTCGTAATAGGATGGCCGGTGTTAACGAAAAGAGAGAATACATAGAGGGCTCAAACCCAGACAGCGTATCACTAATCCTAGTGGTATGCAACTGGGGAAATATGGATCGAGCGCCGGTGCCAGCAGGGAATCCCAAAAAGAAACTCAAACCTGAGAAGGGATTCGATTACCACCCTCTTATTGACATGTGATTCAACAATTCAGCACATATTACCCTCGTACTCGAGGCAGGAGCACTTGCGTCAAAGTATTCGATCGCAACCATGCGACAACATGAATACAGAGGGATGTTAATCCATTCTCCTCCCAAAGAGCCTGAGGCACCCTCAATGTATATTGGAGTCAAGGGTGACCCAACAACAGACATCTCTCTCGTCCACCACTTTTACCGTCACCGAACAAGGAAGCCTAAGGCTGGTGGTCCCAAGAAGCGACTGTGGGCATGCCACGGTGCGGTATGCCGCCTCACCTTTGGGTACCACAGTACCATCACGGAGGCAAAAGAATGGGTCCACCCATATTCCGGCCAGAGGATGACGAGAGATGAGTTCATGAAGATTATCGGATATGACCCTCTCAAGGGTAAAAATCCTGACAAGGATGGACCCACTGATGGCTCTTACCTCTCACCAGAGGCGTGTCTGACACTGTCGGACCTCGACCCTTCGCCGGTTCTCTGTGAATGGAACGCCCATGTCGAGGGTGATGAGCCACCAGAGGAAGACTTTGAGTCATACGCAGAGATCTTCTCACAAGAAGCATCAAACGATCTTGACGAGATGTGGTGTACAAAAGGGCCTTACAAGGTCATCACCATCGCGATCGTCCATTTCACCTCATACATGACTCATAAGGAAGAACAGAGGCGCGAACTGGTGAACGCGTTCCTCAACGAGGTTCTCCCTTTCAAACCGGATGTAATTGCGGGGGATCTCAATAATATTTCGTCGAGGCTCACCTTAAAAGGTGGAGACGTTCACCCGCGAAACGGTTTGTTTTCTCTATACCTGGAGAAGAAACTTGCAGCATTCAACAGAATAGCAGGAAGGCACTCACAAGTGCGACCCCTCTGCTTGAACAACTCTGACCAGCACAGACTGGCACGTGCAGATCGTCTACCGCCGGACCCGGCGAAGAAAGTTGCTGACCTCGACTGTATCAACAGTTATATCCTTGACTGGAGTAAAACGCCGCACACGGCGTCACCTAGTCCAAGAGATGCTACACCTGCCGCCGAAAGAACATACTGGGAACGAGTCTCAGATATGTGGCAGGACATGAACAGAAACAGGGATATCGATATCCGTCTGTTTGTCTCAGTCAAGCAGTACTATTCAACTTTTTCTAACCTTGACCTGTGGTTGAGTCCCTCTGACAAAGATTGGCACAGCCCTTTGGGCTTCACGATACAACCAATCCTTACAAAAGGGAAACACAACCGGTCAGATGCCCAGGTTCAGAAGATCGCTGACAAGCGACAGGCTTACAAGCAGCGTAATGCTGAATACTGGGATTACAAAGACTCATTTATGTATTCATCTGGCAACAGCTGGTACGACAGACAGCAACCACAAGGTAGCTATCACAGATATGGAAGATTCTGGGAAAGGCCACAGCCTGAACGTCCCAGCGAGCCTGAAGGCTCTCCTCCAAGAAGGAGCCAGGCATCATCGTCCTCTTCACAACAAGATCTACCAAGATCGAGATCCAGACCTCAGAGAGCCAGTCTTGTTGACAAGCTCAACATGTCTTTAGAGGAACTGGACACACTTGAGGAACAACAAGAGGAAGAACATTTGATCCGTGAGATGGAGAGTGTTATTGAAGAGCACGAACGAGAAACATCAAACCTGATGTCGGCTCAAAGAGATGAAGACGAACAGGAGGAAGAATCTTCCAGTCGCAGAAGAAGAAGGAAGTCATCGCGACCGCCGTCTGCTCCGAGCAGCAAGGCACTCCGAACAGCTGCCACAGCAGCAGGGTTGTCGAACTGGTTCGGACACCCTAATCAAGGCGGTGCAAAGGGAGAGTCTATCAAGACTGATGAACCTTCACTTCCAAACTCACTAACCAGTGAGCAAGACTTCTCCGTCTTCAGCATCGCGTGGAATGTGTTTCTGCTGCTAATGGGCCTACACTGGATGTGGAAGCAGCTCACCAGGGCTCCCATCAGATGTATGGACCGCCAACAATCAAATGCAAAAGCAGCAGCGAAACGACCACCACCATTTCTCGAACCCGAGAATGAACCACAGACGCGTGAACCTTTAGGACCCAACAGGGTCAATTCTGGAGAAACAACGGATTTGCGACCTGTGTGGCACACTTCCCGAAGCGAAGTCTACCATCTTTCAGACAGCTGTTACCAGCTCAAGCAAGCAAAAGATGTTTCAAGGAAGGTGCTGTGTAAAACCTGCCTCCAGGCAGTACAAGTTGCGGAGATTCGCAGGAACGATCCTTTTCAAAGAGGTGATACACGATCACGTGGCACCGAAAGGGACATTGAACGGTTTCAAACCTATGACGATGCAAGTACTACTCCTCATATGAGGCAATTATTCAGTGATGCATTGCATTCACAAATGGCCGAAGAAGCCATGCAGATTACCTATACATCAATCCCTAAGGGATCCTCGGCAAGAGCCAGAGGTACATCTGCACTCGCAAGTGCCTCATCGTCGTCAGTGCCCAAGGCAATGCCACCAGTGCCTAACAAGGCAAACATGTCACCTCCACCTAAGACTCCTCCGCCAAAGGCGAAAGGAACAGTACCTTCAGATCCTCCGAGACCAAAAGGTCCTACCAGAAGAGGAGGTCAAAATCGGCGCATTCAACGAAAAGCAGCTAGAGAAGCCCATAACAGTGGACTCTGCAACCATGCAGACGCTGCACTTGGCGAAGCCAATCAAGGCCAGGCCATTAACACTATGTGCCGAAACATGGCAGTAAGACACGTCAGCTCTATCGATGCAACGGTAGAAGCAGCCGAGCAGTTTACACAACGCGTGCAACAGCACGTAGAAACATATGATGAAGAGGAACCGTGGAGCACGGAGTTTCTACCAGTCGTGGAAGTCCTATTCAGGAACTTGAGCAGCGACGAAACAACTGTCATACATGACAATCATACGGTAACTATGCCTATTGAGAAATATCTCGACCTCCTCAGAATCGCACAATCATTGCGAAACTCTATCCAGAGAGACAAGGAGGAAAGAAAGGATCATCTTGACACCATCCAAGATACTCTATCCAGAGTGGAAATCCTTCTAACAGCACTGAAGGACTCAAAAACAGTCTTCAATCAATTGGTCCATTCCTCACTAGAGATAGAGCGAAGACATAAAAACCTCAAAAATGTCCTTGAGACACTTTTTGACGACCAAAGCTCTGAGGAAGACCAGTCAGAATCTGACCATGAAGAAGTCCTAACTCCTTCTGCAGCACAGTACTGGAACAGCCTTCATGCCCACGCCTTATCTCCCTCAGGAGATGAAAGTGAAAGATCATGGGCGTCCTCAGACGGACAGCTTGAAAGAAGAAGGGCCGAACGGGCAAAGGCTAAGCAGCCACAACCGGCTAAAGCCGAGGCAACTCCAATCAGCTCACAAGCTGCACCAAAGGCCGAGCCAAAGGCGACTACATCCAACCATGGATATGACACTGCAGACGCCGCCTTCACCAGGGCTGAGAACAGATTACTCGGAATCTTTTCAAGTTCCGAAGAAGATCACTCAGACCCGGATGAACCACATCCGAACGTCTATGCTCGAGCCTATGATCCAAACCTGGATCCAAATCTGAGATAAGGAAAATCTCAGAGTTTCACAACAGTGACTCACAAGGCTCTAACAAGAGCACAGTGAAGGGCTGCATAATTCGATAGAAGAACATTACCAGACCTGATCCTGTACAGACGATCTCTCTGACCAATGTGCATGAAAGAGTTCAAAAGGAGTGATTTCAAGAGTGACTTCAACAGTGTACTTCAGTGCTATACCTAGCATAAACAATATGCTGTTTTTATCATGAGTCCAAACTCCGCAACTGTGACAGTGGGCATAATAGTATATGTGTGAATGTGCGGCCATGCTTCCGGTAAAAGAAAATTAGTGTCTGTTTGTTTGCGTAAACCTCTAAAGGGGTAGCTCTAACAGGTACCTACAGCAATGGCTGCATGCTCATACATATACATTCCGCTGCCCATTGGCTCACAGTGGTTTTACCATATTGAGACAAGACAAGCTCTCCTTGCGTAGCAAGACAAAACAACTACTGTCCGTGTGCAGGGCGCTGCCCTTTGATCCTTAGGGAATAAACTGGTCATACACCTCCTAACAAGGAGCATTTCCTTGTGGGTGTATCGGCTCACCCCTGAAGCCCCCCTCCCTACTGAAGCCCCCCTTAAGTTCAAGCCCCCCTTTAAGCCCCCCTTTTGCCCTCCTTTAAGCCCCTTCAGCCCCCCTGAAGCTCCCCTTTAAGCCCCCCTTTAAGCCTCCCTGAAGCCCCTCTTAAGCTTCCCTTCAAGCCCTCCACGCTGACTCCTGGCACTACAGTCGGAGGGATGTCGACAGAATGTGCCATTGCCCTGCCTCCCCCTTCTTCTGCCGGCACGGCGAAAAAATGGACAACGTCGCTCGTGTTTCTGACCATGTCGCACGAACCGACGAACAACGGAGCGGAGAAGAGATGAAGGGGGAAAAGGGAGCTTGAAGGGAGACAAGCAGAAGGGCAGCCATGGAATTAAGGCGGTTGTAGCGCCTTTGTGCCTTCCACTTCTCTGTGTTTCCACCACGCTGGAGAAGCACCGAATCCACGAAAACGGCCGTGAGCGTTTCCTCTCCAACTGCAGTCTTCTGACGGAGCTACACGCTCCAGAGACAGCTCTCAGAGTCCGCTGGACCGGAGCGGGCAGTGGCAGGCTGACCGGAGCTCGTCTTCAGAGCTTGGAAGGCACACCTGCCGAACAATCCAGTCACGGACGGTCTCCGCACACTGCGGCAGGCGGCAGGGAGCTAGCTGTGACTGGTGCGCATGGCAGAAAGAGAGCTGAGCTTTTCCGAGCTCCTTCACTGTGACTCGATGCGGGAAAAGCGCTTGCATGACCCGTCCGACTTCACTATCCACCAGTTCTCTGCTGCGATAGAAGAGGAGAGAGTGGAACATCCACTCCAATTCCTGCTCCACCGCAGGGGCAAATAAGGCGCATTGCAGTGACGTTAACTCGATTTGGAAGCTATGCTGCTCGCAGGAGCAAGTGTGAGAGCTGTAACACTGAGATCCAAAGAAATCCTCCGGCACACTGACCAACCAGTGCAGTTCCCAGCCAGAGTGCGGAACAGATGGCTGCACGGGCCTCGAACAGTTGCCAGGAACACAAAAAATCCTCTACTAGCATGGACGATGCGCAGTAGAAGCCACATCACGGAGCTACTGAGCCTCCACAGTTTGTGGAGAAGTGCCTATTAGACCTGTGTAGCTGCCAGCCAAAAACCCGCGAAGAATAGAACGTGCTGGCGAAACACTCACAAAGGCGATGCAGATGGCAGCTAGACATCGTCTAACTATCGAGTGCAGCCTCCTCGGGTCCAACCTAGGTTGATTTGCTCCGGTCGCTGTCTCTCTCGGATGCCAATTGGAAGTTTCCAGGCGCCCAGATCGGCCCACGTGGTGACTATGTCGGCCTGTGCGCCGAAAAGGAGTGCCGGTCAACAGTTCCGCGGTGGCACTCATAAGAGCGCTGATGTTGCAAGTTTCGACAGCAGAGAGAGACAAATTCCGGTTCAATCCGCCAAAATTTGCGTTGACAGGCCAAAAAATGCCAACCAAGTTGGAGCTTAGAACCCGCTGTGCCCTCACGTTTGCAAGCGTTTAGGAAAAAAAACAAACCCGCCTGGGCGTCAGTGAATGGCTCTGTGACAAAGCAAAGATAACCTCCACATTCTTTTGACTGATCGATGGCTGCATAAGCAACCGTGCGCCGTCGGAGCGAAAGACCATAAGGTGTCATCAGGCGCCGGCATAATCAGAATCGAAGAGGCCTGCACATGCTACGAGTTCAGGCATAGGAAACAGCGCAGCGGGCGCGGCATCATGGTCCGACAAAATCATGTGTTTGCCTGGGAGTGATCGCATTACCGTGCATGGACCTTATCCCACCAACAACGGCCTTATCCAACCCGGACCTACATAGGTTTTTCCGAACCCAGGGTTTTGGAACTTCGAACTAAAAGTTCGGAGCCTGGAACCCAGGGTTCGAACATCGAAGTTCCCTCCGAACCCTGGGTTCGAACTTTGAATTGAACTCCAAGTTGAACTTAACTCCGAACTTCTTGAACTGGAGTTGAACCTGGAGTTGAACTCTAAAGGCGAAGAGTTGAACCCAGGGTTTGAACATAGAGTCCGGGAACCCAGAGATCGAATATAGAGTTTCCGAACCCAGGGTTTGAACTCTTGCGGCCCGAAAGTTTCAACCCAGGGTTCGAACACAGAGTTCCCGAACCCAGAGTCGAACGTTGAGTTTCTGAACCCAGGGTTCGAACTCTGGCGGCGTCCCCTAAAGAGTTTAAACCCAGGTTTCGAACATAGAGTTTCCGAACCCGGAGTTCGAACATGGAGTTTCCGAACCCAGAGCTCTTGTATCATTGCTTCTTCGCAAAACCCACATTAAGCGATTTCGTGTGGCTTCTTCTTCTTTTGTTTTTTGTGCTTGCGTTTGAGTTTGTGGTTTCTGTCATCGTAGTGTGCTCTCAGTTAATTTTCTTCGCAAAACCCCCCACAAAGCGATTCTGTGTGGCTTCTTCTCCTTTTGTTTGGTGATTGTTGGTGTTCGAACCCCGTTCGAACTCTGGGGGGGGTCTAGAACCCGGGGTTGGGCGGTTCATTTGTTCGCGGCTTTAGCATTCTCGTAGGAGACTTCATGCCCCTTCTGAAGCCCCCTTGAGAAGAAAGACTCCTCATTGACAATCTTTTTCTTTGTTTTGTCTTTCTTTGATTTCTTCGCAAAATTTTAGCGGTTTCGTGTGGCTTTTGCTTCTTTTGTGGCAGGGACTGGTCATTGGCAGCCTTTTTCTTTGTTTTCGGCAAGCTTCTAAAAACAGCGGGGGGGTTGGGGGGGGCGCAGCCCCCCCCAAACGTGGAGTTCCGGAACCCAGGGTTCGAACGCCCCGGCGGGGAGGACGACTTCCAGAACCCGAGGTTCCAACATAGAGTTCCGAACCCAGGGTTCGAACTCCTGGGGGGACCGGGGGGTGTTCCGAACCCAGGGTTCGGACTCTCTGGGAAAGGGGGAGGAGTTCCCGAACCCGGGGTTCGAACATGGAGTTCTCCAAACCCTGGGTTCGAACATAGAGTTCCCGAACCCAGGGTTCGAACATAGAGTTCCCGAACCCCGGGTTCGAACATAGAGTTCCCGAACCCAGGGTTTGAACATAGAGTTCAAACTCCAGGTTCAACCTGGGTTCGAGAAGTTCGAACCCAGGGTTCAACCCTGAGTTCCGGAGTTATATGTTGTCCCCCCCCCCCCCGGGCCCCCCGGGAGTTTGAACCCTGGGTTCCGGAACACTCCAAAAACCTATGCTCACCCGGACTCTCGCCTGAGTGGGAAGAAAATGCACGCATGCCTTTCCCCGTGGCGACAACAGTATCGGTTAATGTGCGGGAGAGTAAAGTGAGTGGTCATACTCTTCCAAGGCCTCGGTGTCAGTGAGAAGCCAGAGAGAATGGCAGCAAACAACCTCTGGTCAGTGCAGAGCCACACAGCATAGCGCGCCAGTTTGCCCAGATTAACCGGCACGGTCGGCGTATGGCTACGGAAGGCAGCCGGGATTTGTGCAAAAGACTGCAAGTCCGCAGTGATCGGGCAGACTTCAGAGTTGCGCTCCTCGAGAGGCGCGCGCTTTGCGGTGTTTGTATGTGCACTCATACATCCGACAAGGAGGCCAACGAGACGGCGGCCAACAGCCTGGCTTGGGAGCACACTACCACTGGCAACTCAGAGTGAACAACACAGCCCTCCGAGAGCTCTGCAAGATAGCCGACAAGTGAAAAGTCGTGTATTGCGGATTACCATGGCAGTGCCAAGAAGCCGGCGCGTCCAGGCATGCCGCTTCCTCGTCGAAGCTCCTCAGTACCTGAACAAGCAAGTAATCCTCGTACATTTGGAGATGGACATGCCCCAAACAGGCAATCGCATGCTGTAGGTAGGCGACAGGAAGTGACGTTGTGAAAAACAGAGCGCGCAGCACTCGGTCTTTTTCTTGAGCCAAAGCGGAGTCGCGTCGGGCTCTGACTGACAGTGAAACACCTTGCAGCTGTCTGTCTCCAAGCAAAACACTTCAAGCACTAACGAAACGAGACGAAACGAACGTGCAGTCACTTCCTAACTCAAAAGCACTCCTCACAGCTTCAAGCATGCCGAAAACATCAGGACATCCAAGGTCAAATGGGATTTTCTCGCACACGCTTCGCAGAAGCAGCCCGTAGGCTTGTCCGACATGCACAAATTAACTCCAAGTATTTTGGAGTCATCCGCATTTGCGGGCATCGCCAAAGTGGCGGCAGTGGCTACTCCTACCCTGAGCTACAGGCTGCCTGACCTACCTGAGCTACTGGCAGGAGTGGGTAGCCACTTCCTGGGAGTGGGGAGCCACATCCCAGTGAAACAGGACGAAAGTCCTACAGGGAGGATACCTCACCCGGAGGGGAGGAAACCTTCACCCTGCAGAGCCTCCTGTCTCTGCACAGGAGAGGGGGGGCTAGGAGGCCAAAAAACCCTCTCCTGATGCCCGGGGGTCATGAAATGGGCTTGCATATGTTCGATTGTAGGGCACCCGACCCTACAAGCGTAACAAAAAAGCCCATCCGGGCTGTTGACTGCTCGGTGGGGTCCATACGAGGGTGGTGCCACCACATCCTCTGCAAGAGGGGAAGGCTCTTGAGGGGGGGGGCACCCCGTCCCTCCTGTAGACCCCGCAGCCTCGCTGAGGGAGGGCTCGCTTGCCTCGGGGACCTCTGGCTGCAGGGCCGAAGGCCCAGTAGCCATGAGGGTCCTTTCACCCTCGCATGGGCAACCGAAGGTCCAGGATCGCCTCGTCTGGCCAGACCTGGAGGCAGTCCAAGCCCCCCAGCTTGAGCCTGTTGCGACACAGGCTGAGCACCTCAGAGGCAAGAGCTGAGGGCTTCACGGCCAGGGCGATCCATCGCGCCTCCGGCGGTTGGCGACACTCTATGTCGAGGCGCATGAACTGAGTCGCCGGCCGCCGGGGCCCCGCCTGGACATCGCCCCTGTTTCTCTTGCGCGGGGCTGCTCCTCCCTCGGGAGGGAGGGGAGGGGGAGACGCGAGGTCTCCCTGCTCCCTCTGGGTCCCCTCCCCTGGGCCGTAGGAGACCGGGGGGCCAGCGGGCGGGGTTTCACGCCCCGGGGGGTGAGGTGGTGTAGCGGGTCCTGCGGAGGACGTGTCGCGGCTGGAGGCCGGACCACCTGTTCCTTCCTCGACCCTGGAAGGGGAGGTTGAGCCTGTTGAGACCGGAGCCCCGGATACGGGGTCATCCTTGGTGGTGGTCTCGTCTTTGGCGGGCACCTCCTCCATGGGTGCAGCTGTAGGCACCTCGGTGGCCTCCTGCCTTCACGGCACTGGGACCCGGCGCAGCAGAGGGTGGGTCAGGCTCCATCTCCTCTCCAGAGCTGCTGGGTGGGTCGTTGGCCGACCTGGCCCTGGCCGACGACTTTACCGCCGTCGTTTTCTGAACGATGCGGCGGGACCAGGGCAGCATCTCTTCCTGGTCTGGCTCCTGAGGCTCCGTCGGTGCCGTCGGGGGGCTGCTCTCGGAGCTCTCCGTGGAGCTTGTTGAGGCTTTCACAGCCTTTGCCGCCCCTTTGCTGTTGCCGCCAGTCCGCCTGGAAGGCGGAGGGGTGCGGACTCTAGGCGGCTTGCCGTCCAGCGAGGCCTTGGGAGGGTTGGACCCATCCCTTTCGGCCTTTAGGGCCTCCCTCTGGCTGCGAGGGGGACGCTTTCGGTTCCGCACAAAGCTGGAAACCGAAACCCGCCTCGCATCGGGGTTTTTCTTGGCACGCTCGTCTGCCCTGCCCTGCCCTGCCCGCCCTGCCCTGCCCTGCCCTGCCCTGCCCTGCCCTGCCCTGCCCTGCCCTGCCCTGCCCGGCCCTGCCCTGCCCTGCCCTGCCCTGCCCTGCCCTGCCCTGCCCCACGTGCTTCCGGTAGGCCTGGACGAGGGCCTTGTCCTCCCTATGGACGGAGGGCTGTTTGCCTCGCCCTTTTGAAGGGGTGGAACGACCACGCCCTTCAGAGGAGGCGGGTGGGATGTCCCTGGACCCGCTGGCACCGGTGTCGCCAGCCTGGTCGGTCCAGTCCCACTCGTCCCACCAACCTTGCCAGTCCTGCCAGCCGGTGGTGGGACCATCAGAGCCGCCGGTATCACCACAAGCTCCCGAGTTGGAGCTGTGACCGGCGGTCTGATCTGCTGGGGGCTCGGCTAAGGGCTCCCAGAAATCAGCCCCAAACGGTTCTGGTCCGTTCCAAACCATTCGCCAGACCCATCTCCAGGAGTGGTAGCACCACCTCCTTTCCCATTCCCAGCCCATCTCGAAAAGTGAGAGGGCTAAGGCCGGGGAAGCGAGAGGTGCTCGTGGGCCATGGCTGCAGCTACTGCGCTTTAAAGGCTTGGGGAAAAACTGCGTCAGAGGTAGGTGTTTGCGTCCCAGGTGACTAGGGGGAAAAGGGCCCTAAAGGAAAAGTGCCTACAAAAGGCTACGGCTTCCCTAAGGCTTCCCGCCTTGGGCCCAGAACTGCCGGAGCTTAGGTTGAGTCACAGGCTTGGGCTTCGGCTTGGCTTCGGGGTGGGTGCAGCAGACCCTTCCCCAACATCACCAACAGACACAGGAGCCTCGGGGGCCTTGGGTTGACCTGAGAAAAAAGGGGCTAGGGGCCCTGCAACCAGACGCTCGTGCGGGATTCCGCTCTCTCTCCACAGGTTTTTCCTTTTCCCGGTCGTGGTGCCCAGAGGTCTCTATGTGGGCCTCCCTCGCGGTGTGGGAACCACTACCGCTGACCCTAAGGGCCCTCAAGCTGGCCTGAAGGGATGACTCGGGTTCCCTCAGCGCAGGGGAGGGAACCTCGGACCCTCTGCCCGGCGGTGGTCTCGCAGGGAGGCTCGAGGCCCGTTTGGCCTTTGTGCTAGGTGCCACCTGAGTGGTAGCAGGCGGGCCGTGGTCAGCAGCTTTCGGAGCAGGCTGGGTGTTCCTGCTTTTTTTGCTATTGCCTTTGGAGGAAGACTGTTCCCGGGTGCGAAAAGGCTGAGGGGAGGGGTCCTCAACCCTCTCAGCACCACTAGGGCCAGCAACCGAGCCTGGATTGTGAGGGCGACCCCCCTGGGAAGAACCGGATCCCTCATTCTCTGCACGTCCTAGCACCTTCTGGAGAGTGTCCTGGGTGGACGTCTCCTTAAGGTATTTGGCCGCCCATTGGGTGCCACGTTTTTTGTGGGCGCGGGAGGCCCCCTCACACTGCGATTTGGCCACAGCCGTGGGGTTAAGCTGCCCTGGCTTGTGGACCGCATAGCATTTAGTGCAAAGGAGGACCGCCCCCATGCAGTAGAAAGAGTGGGACGCGTGCAGGCCAAAGTTGCTGAGATCGGGCAGCGGCCGGTGAGCGCACGGCTGGGCCTCCAGACGCCGGAAGGCCTCGGAAGAGTGGGTTTGCTGGATAAAGAGGGAACAAACCTTACAAACCAGGGAGTGGTTGTTGGGGTTCGTATGGCTCCACTCGAATTGGTGCCCATGGTGGCCTTCCCCTGCCATTAGGGCCTCCAGGCGTTGTTTTTTGTTAATGCCCCCATCCGCGCCAGGTCGATGCTGCCTCTGAGGGGGTTTGGCCTGTTTCGCCTTGAGCCTGGCATCAGGGCGGGGAGACCCCTTGCCCTTTACCGGGCTGTCACCGACGGCCTCCCATGGGGGCCTGTCGGTACTCAGGAACTTCGGCTTTGCGTTGGAGGTGTTGCGCCACCTCTCGCGCCAAATCATCTGCAGGGGATGGATCCCACTGTGGTAAGTGGGCGATGGCGGCTAGCACAGCTTCGCCGCATGCGGCGTCAGCCTGGGCATTAATAGTCCGGCGCCAGCTCTGGTCGGGGCCGAATTCAGCCGCGTGTTCGGCCTCCGTGGTGTGGGACCTGGTCCACGTGACTTGCGCCAGAGACGCATTATCAAGGGCCTGGGCCCATACCCATGGCTTGACAGCGCGTGACTGCTGCTTGGCCACCGCACTACAGTCGGAGGTGCAATCTGCCCGCTCCTCCAAGTGCGAGGTGAGCCTTGCGACCGCGAAGCATTCCCCTTCGCACACAGAACTCCCAGGAGGCCAGTGAGTTGGCCAACCTGGAGAGGGGCACCCTCCGTCCAGGTGAACGCGCAGATGGCCCAGGCCACTATCCTGCCCCTGGCGTCGGCCGCGTAGGGCCCGCCAGAGGCGTCCGTCGAATAGAAAAGCCCCTTTGACCACTTGGCCTCTTTGCAGACACCAACGGCCCGCTCCGACTGTGGGCCCCAGCAGTACCCCTGAAGCTGGGTGGCCTGAGCTGGCATCAGGCCCCGTTCCCATAAGCAGTCGAAGGGGAACTGGGCAGTGAGGCGTTCCCAGTGTTTGGGAGGGGGGGGTGCCTTGCCTCGCCACCATCTGCAGTCGGTGGCGACGTGGTGCTGGGTGAAGGGCACCTTGCACAGGGGGCATTGCTGGCCAGCCTGGACATGCCGGTTTTTCAGAGCTCCCTGCCAGGCCATTCTCAGGGCGGCAGACTTAATCCGCGGGGCCTTTTTCACAAGGGTTGTGGGGACCGTCGTATCCACACCTGAGGCCAGACTGCTGCAACCCGTTAGGGTGCTGATGGCCTTCCACCGGGCCTTGTGGCAGGCGCTGGTCAGGCAATAGAGGATGGCGGACCAGTGCCTCCGTAGGAGGGGGTTGAGGGCCACCATCCCTAGGTCCTCAGGGACCCCAGCCAAGGTAGCTGGACACACGTGCGGTCCAGCTGCTTACGGTCAGGGAGGCGGACCATCACCCGACAGAGGGCCTTAAAGTGCTGTGTGACCACTGCCACCCGGGGGTCCTTTACCAGCCAGGCGCCAAGTTCCAGCGCGATTTCGACGCTGCCCGTTCCGACCTTGCCAGTGATGGCGGCAGCTTGGAGACGCACCGATTTCATAGTTTTGGGGCTCACCCCTTGGGCCTGGTGTCCCCAGATCCCCGATGCCAGCACGGACATGGAAAACACCCGGCTGCTGGCCTTGATGTTGCGGACCTTAAGGCTGCGTAGCTTGCCCAGTCTGGCATTGGCTTTAGTCCGCCGCGCCGTGGAGAGGCGGGTGCACCGTCTCCTGCCAGCTGACAGCGTCATGCCCAGGTCTTTGGCAACACTCTGAATGGGGGGGTCACCCTCACCCAACTTTCGCCGCAAGGCGCGCTCGGCTAGGGGACTGCTCGCCAGGAAATAGGTCTTGCCGATAGATACCTGGTACCCCGCGGCGGAAAGCGAGGCATGAAGCCGTCTGAAGACCCTAATGACTGAGTTCGCTGCTTGGTCCGGGCTGTGATGTTCAGTATCTACCGTGATGTCGTCTATCCACGTATCTACGTGGTTGACATGCGGTCCAGAGCAACACTGCCGAATCGGCTCGCCCACAGCGAGTTTACTCAGGGGAGGGGCTAATGGGCAGCCCGCTATAATTCCGCGGCGAGCGAAAGCAACGGGCGACGCGACTTCGTCGGAAAGGATCACTCTGCCGCCGCGATACGATTCCATAGCAAGGAAAAGCAAAAGGTCCGGGAATCCGGCCGTGAGCGCGGCGTCGCAGAGAGTGGAGTGAACCACAGTCTCATAAAAGGTACTCAAGTCGACAAACAACGAGCACCGATGCAGACCGTCGACGCGCGCGGCTTCGTAGCAGACGCCTCTCCGGAGTGAGGCATCGTAGGTGGAGCGCTCCGGCAAAGCGCAGTCCCACCAAAGCTCAGCGCGATAGTCGCGAAGCCACGCTTCAACTAGGTGCCATCTTGCCTTCATCCCAAGCTTCAGGAGCGAAGACATCAAACCAATCGGTCTTTCGATTTTCTCGTTTTTAGCGAGCATCGTGAAGATGGTGAATGTCATCTGCTGTGGCACCTCTCCCGTGGTTTCGATTTCCCTCCAAAACGAGGCCAGGGAGGAAACCTCACCCGGTGTCAGGGCTTTGAGCAGCTCTAGGGACCAGCCGTCCGCACCCGCCGCTTTTAAGGGCAGGCGACGAATGAGCCGCTGGAACTCCTCCCCAGTGACAAATGGGATTTTCTCGCACACGCTTCGCAGAAGCAGCCCGTAGGCTTGTCCGACATGCACAAATTAACTCCAAGTATTTTGGAGTCATCCGCATTTGCGGGCATCGCCAAAGTGGCGGCAGTGGCTACTCCTACCCTGAGCTACAGGCTGCCTGACCTACCTGAGCTACTGGCAGGAGTGGGTAGCCACTTCCTGGGAGTGGGGAGCCACATCCCAGTGAAACAGGACGAAAGTCCTACAGGGAGGATACCTCACCCGGAGGGGAGGAAACCTTCACCCTGCAGAGCCTCCTGTCTCTGCACAGGAGAGGGGGGGGCTAGGAGGCCAAAAACCTCCTGACCCTCTCCTGATGCCCGGGGGTCATGAAATGGGCTTGCATATGTTCGATTGTAGGGCACCCGACCCTACAAGCGTAACAAAAAAGCCCATCCGGGCTGTTGACTGCTCGGTGGGGTCCATACGAGGGTGGTGCCACCACATCCTCTGCAAGAGCCGAATCCTCGGGGAAGGCTCTTGAGGGGGGGGGCACCCCGTCCCTCCTGTAGACCCCGCAGCCTCGCTGAGGGAGGGCTCGCTGGCCTCGGGGACCTCTGGCTGCAGGGCCGAAGGCCCAGTAGCCATGAGGGTCCTTTCACCCTCGCGGAGTTGGTCGCCCACGGGCAACCGAAGGTCCAGGATCGCCTCGTCTGGCCAGACCTGGAGGCAGTCCAAGCCCCCCAGCTTGAGCCTGTTGCGACACAGGCTGAGCACCTCAGAGGCAAGAGCTGAGGGCTTCACGGCCAGGGCGATCCATCGCGCCTCCGGCGGTTGGCGACACTCTATGTCGAGGCGCATGAACTGAGTCGCCGCCGGGGCCCCGCCTGGGAGGGAGGAGGAGGAAGGGGAGGAGGCTCCTCAACCCTCGATGCACTGGCAGGTGGTGGGTTGCTAGGGGGAGCTTGGGGAGACGCGAGGTCTCCCGCTCCCTCTGAGTCCCGTAGGAGACCGGCGGGCCAGCGGGCGGGGTTTCACGCCCCGGGGGGTGAGGTGGCGCCTCCTGAGGAGCAGGATCCCGCTCGTTGGCTGCGGTAGCGGGTCCTGCGGAGGACGTGTCGCGGCTGGAGGCCGGACCACCGTTCCTTCCTCGACCCTGGAAGGGGAGGTTTGAGCCGGTTGAGCCTGTTGAGTTGGTGGTGGTCTCGTCTTTGGCGGGCACCTCCTCCATGGGTGCAGCTGTAGGCACCTCGGTGGCCTCCTGGTCGGAGGGTGCCTTCACGGCACTGGGACCCGGCGCAGCAGAGGGTGGGTCAGGCTCCATCTCCTCTCCAGAGCTGCTGGGTGGGTCGTTGGCCGACGACTTTACCGCTTTGTGAACGATGCGGCGGGACCAGGGCAGCATCTCTTCCTGGTCTTCTGGCTCCTGAGGCTCCGTCGGTGCCGTCGGGGGGCTGCTCTCGGAGCTCTCCGTGGAGCTTGTTGAGGCTTTCACAGCCTTTGCCGCCCCTTTGCTGTTGCCGCCAGTCCGCCTGGAAGGCGGAGGGGTGCGGGCTCTAGGCGGCTTGCCGTCCAGCGAGGCCTTGGGAGGGTTGGACCCATCCCTTTCGGCCTTTAGGGCCTCCCTCTGGCTGCGAGGGGGACGCTTTCGGTTCCGCACAAAGCTGGAAACCGAAACCCGCCTCGCATCGGGGTTTTTCTTGGCACGCTCGTCCACGTGCTTCCGGTAGGCCTGGACGAGGGCCTTGTCCTCCCTATGGACGGAGGGCTGTTTGCCTCGCCCTTTTGAAGGGGTGGACAGAGGAGGCGGGTGGGATGTCCCTGGACCCGCTGGCACCGGTGTCGCCAGCCTGGTCGGTCCAGTCCCACTCGTCCCACCAACCTTGCCAGTCCTGCCAGCCGGTGGTGGGACCATCAGAGCCGCCGGTATCACCACAAGCTCCCGAGTTGGAGCTGTGACCGGCGGTCTGATCTGCTGGGGGCTCGGCTAAGGGCTCCCAGAAATCAGCCCCAAACGGTTCTGGTCCGTTCCAAACCATTCGCCAGACCCATCTCCAGGAGTGGTAGCACCACCTCCTTTCCCATTCCCAGCCCATCTCGAAAAGTGAGAGGGCTAAGGCCGGGGAAGCGAGAGGTGCTCGTGGGCCATGGCTGCAGCTACTGCGCTTTAAAGGCTTGGGGAAAAACTGCGTCAGAGGTAGGTGTTTGCGTCCCAGGTGACTAGGGGGAAAAGGGCCCTAAAGGAAAAGTGCCTACAAAAGGCTACGGCTTCCCTAAGGCTTCCCACCTTGGGCCCAGAACTGCCGGAGCTTAGGTTGAGTCACAGGCTTGGGCTTCGGCTTGGGCTTCGGGGTGGGTGCAGCAGACCCTTCCCCAACATCACCAACAGACACAGGAGCCTCGGGGGCCTTGGGTTGACCTGAGAAAAAAGGGGCTAGGGGCCCTGCAACCAGACGCTCGTGCGGGATTCCGCTCTCTCTCCACAGGTTTTTCCTTTTCCCGGTCGTGGTGCCCAGAGGTCTCTATGTGGGCCTCCCTCGCGGTGTGGGAACCACTACCGCTGACCCTAAGGGCCCTCAAGCTGGCCTGAAGGGATGACTCGGGCTCCCTCAGCGCAGGGGAGGGAACCTCGGACCCTCTGCCCGGCGGTGGTCTCGCAGGGAGGCTCGAGGCCCGTTTGGCCTTTGTGCTAGGTGCCACCTGAGTGGTAGCAGGCGGGCCGTGGTCAGCAGCTTTCGGAGCAGGCTGGGTGTTCCTGCCTTTTTTGCTATTGCCTTTGGAGGAAGACTGTTCCCGGGTGCGAAAACGCTGAGGGGAGGGGTCCTCAACCCTCTCAGCACCACTAGGGCCAGCAACCGAGCCTGGATTGTGAGGGCGACCCCCCTGGGAAGAACCGGATCCCTCATTCTCTGCACGTCCTAGCACCTTCTGGAGAGTGTCCTGGGTGGACGTCTCCTTAAGGTATTTGGCCGCCCATTGGGTGCCACGTTTTTTGTGGGCGCGGGAGGCCCCCTCACACTGCGATTTGGCCACAGCCGTGGGGTTAAGCTGCCCTGGCTTGTGGACCGCATAGCATTTAGTGCAAAGGAGGACCGCCCCCATGCAGTAGAAAGAGTGGGACGCGTGCAGGCCAAAGTTGCTGAGATCGGGCAGCGGCCGGTGAGCGCACGGCTGGGCCTCCAGACGCCGGAAGGCCTCGGAAGAGTGGGTTTGCTGGATAAAGAGGGAACAAACCTTACAAACCAGGGAGTGGTTGTTGGGGTTCGTATGGCTCCACTCGAATTGGTGCCCATGGTGGCCTTCCCCTGCCATTAGGGCTTCCAGGCGTTGTTTTTTGTTAATGCCAGGTCGATGCTGCCTCTGAGGGGGTTTGGCCTGTTTCGCCTTGAGCCTGGCATCAGGGCGGGGAGACCCCTTGCCCTTTACCGGGCTGTCACCGACGGCCTCCCATGGGGGCCTGTCGGTACTCAGGAACTTCGGCTTTGCGTTGGAGATCTGCAGGGGATGGATCCCACTGTGGTAAGTGGGCGATGGCGGCTAGCACAGCTTCGCCGCATGCGGCGTCAGCCTGGGCATTAATAGTCCGGCGCCAGCGCTGGTCGGGGCCGAATTCAGCCGCGTGTTCGGCCTCCGTGGTGTGGGACCTGGTCCACGTGACTTGCGCCAGAGACGCATTATCAAGGGCCTGGGCCCATACCCATGGCTTGACAGCGCGTGACTGCTGCTTGGCCACCGCACTACAGTCGGAGGTGCAATCTGCCCGCTCCTCCAAGTGCGAGGTGAGCCTTGTGACCGCGAAGCATTCCCCTTCGCACACAGAACTCCCCGGGGGAGGAGGCCAGTGAGTTGGCCAACCTGGAGAGGGGCACCCTCCGTCCAGGTGAACGCGCAGATGGCCCAGGCCACTATCCTGCCCCTGGCGTCGGCCGCGTAGGGCCCGCCAGAGGCGTCCGTCGAATAGAAAAGCCTCTTTGGCCTCTTTGCAGACACCAACGGCCCGCTCCGACTGTGGGCCCCAGCAGTACCCCTGAAGCTGGGTGGCCTGAGCTGGCATCAGGCCCCGTTCCCATAAGCAGTCGAAGGGGAACTGGGCAGTGAGGCGTTCCCAGTGTTTGGGAGGGGGGGGTGCCTTGCCTCGCCACCATCTGCAGTCGGTGGCGACGTGGTGCTGGGTGAGGGGCACCTTGCACAGGGGGCATTGCTGGCCAGCCTGGACATGCCGGTTTTTCAGAGCTCCCTGCCAGGCCATTCTCAGGGCGGCAGACTTAATCCGCGGGGCCTTTTTCACAAGGGTGTGGGGACCGTCGTATCCACACCTGAGGCCAGACTGCTGCAACCCGTTTGGGTGCTGATGGCCTTCCACCGGGCCTTGTGGCAGGCGCTGGTCAGGCAAGAGAGGATGGCGGACCAGTGCCTCCGTAGGAGGGGGTTGAGGGCCACCATCCCTAGGTCCTCAGGGACCCCAGCCAAGGTAGCTGGACACAGGTCGGCGGGGAATAACCAACGGTCCGGGGTGGGAGCCACAAGCCCGAGATCCAGCAGATAGGCTATCATGGCCCCCAGCGGTCCACAGACCACTCGCCATCTGTCTTTCCTTTGGAGCTGGGTAGTGAGCTGCGCCCACGTGCGGGGTCAGGGAGGCGGACCATCACCCGACAGAGGGCCTTAAAGTGCTGTGTGACCACTGCCACCCGGGGGTCCTTTACCAGCCAGGCGCCAAGTTCCAGCGCGATTTCGACGCTGCCCGTTCCGACCTTGCCAGTGATGGCGGCAGCTTGGAGACGCACCGATTTCATAGTTTTGGGGCGCACCCCTTGGGCCTGGTGTCCCCAGATCCCCGATGCCAGCACGGACATGGAAAACACCCGGCTGCTGGCCTTGATGTTGCGGACCTTAAGGCTGCGTAGCTTGCCCAGTCTGGCATTGGCTTTAGTCCGCCGCGCCGTGGAGAGGCGGGTCAAATGGGATTTTCTCTCCGAGCGTCGCAATGTCCACGCGGCTCCTAGGCCTAACAGTACAAGAAAGCAACTAGCAGAGCTAAGGATCTGACAGCCTAGCTACGGAAGCAAAACTCTACTGCCCACAGGCCATAGAGTCTTGCTGTTGCACGCGTGAGCTAGCTGGACCACGAAGCAGGCGGGTGGGAGCCGACAAATTCAACGGGCATGCACGGCAAGCCACCTTGCAATTTCAATCCTTACAAGGACGTCTGCACCAGTGTGACAAGTGACTGGTGTGCCTGAGGTCAAGGAGCCCTGCATACGAGCAGAGCTGTGCAGCTTGAGGACCTGGTGTTGCCAGCAAGGCAACTTCTGTAAGAGAGTTCGCCGAAAACCAGCAGCAGCAGCCTTTGTACACTCTCTACACCTAACAAACTACCGCCGACTGTACACAGCGCCAACAAGTGATCGCATGAACACGCCAAGTGCCCACGCCATCACTTGTGAGTTTCCAGCGTAGTTTTCGACAAGTTTCGAACCAGAAAACCAGAACCATGCCCAGCACAGGTAGCAGCTGAAGGCATTCAGGGTGGCCTTAGGTAAAAGTGCACATATTCATCAAACCACCGGGTGATACCCAACTGCTGCTCACCATGGGAGCGCATGCAAGGACAGTGCCAGCACAGGCAGCAGCTGCAGTAGCCAAGGCCACATACACGTGACCACGTAACAAGAGTTACACTTACACCTAATTCTATTGCAAACCAAGCGTTTAGCAGGCTCAAGTGGAAGGCAGCGCTAATGCAGCCAGCAAGGCGCAAAAGCAGCACATCTCAACCACGGTGCTCACGTAAAGGACAACTTGGCTTGTTTTGGCGTAGGTTTGGATTTGCCTGAGCTTTTGGGCTTCGCCACCATGGAAGGTTGCCCAAAAGCCAAGAGGGACTGCTTGGGCCCCGCCTCTGGTGCTGTAGACTCGTCACGTTTGGTGCCGAAAGGGACTGCTGCTTTAGTTTTGGGAACAGCAGGACCTGATTGGCCCAAAGTGGTGTTACCCGAGCCTTGTGCCACCTTGCCCAGTTGGCTGACAGCTGCACGGCCGTCACAAGGTTTTTGCAGCTGCTTAGCTCCAACACCTGAGTGTGGCCGCTGCAGCCTGCCACATTTAGAACATGACCATTGCACACCCATGTTGACCATGGTATGTGATTCGTGAATGCCCCACTCTTTCAAGATCTCACCCCCACCAATGCAATGATGGGACATGAGGCGATTGCAAATGGGATTTTCCTCTCACGCTTCGCAGAAGCAGCCCGTAGGCTTGTCCGACATGCACAAATTAACTCCAAGTATTTTGGAGTCATCCGCGTTTGCGGGCATCGCCAAAGTGGCGGCAGTGGCTACTCCTACCCTGAGCTACAGGTTGCCTGACCTACCTGAGCTACTGGCAGGAGTGGGTAGCCACTTCCTGGGAGGGGGGAGCCACATCCCAGTGAAACAGGACGAAAGTCCTACAGGGAGGGAGCCTCACCCGGAGGGGAGGAACCCTTCACCCTGCAGAGCCTCCTGCCTCTGCAAAGGAGAGGGGAGGCTAGGAGGCCAAAAACCTCCTGACCCGCTCCGGCTTGCATATGTTCGATTGTAGGGCACCCGACCCTACAAGCGTAACAAAAGAGCCCATCCGGGCTGTTGACTGCACGGTGGGGTCCATACGAGGGTGGTGCCTCCACATCCTCTACAAGAGCTGAATCCGAAGAAGGCTCTTGAGGGGGGGCACCCCGTCCCTCCTGTAGACCCCGCAGCCTCGCTGAGGGAGGGCTCGCTGGCCTCGGGGACCTCTGGCTGCAGGGCCGAAGGCCCAGTAGCCATGAGGGTCCTTTCACCCTCGCGGAGTTGGTCGCCCATGGGCAACCGCAGGTCCAGGATCGCCTCGTCTGGCCAGACCTGGAGACAGTCCAAGCCCCCCAGCTTGAGCCTGTTGCGGCACAGGCTGAGCACCTCAGAGGCAAGGGCTGAGGGCTTCACTGCCAGGGCGATCCATCTCGCCTCCGGCGGTTGGCGACACTCATGTCGAGGCGCATGAACTGGGTCGCCGCCGGGGCACCGCCTGGGACATCGCCCCTGTTTCTCTTGCGAGGGGCTGCTCCTCCCTGGAGAGGAGGCTCCTCAACCCTCGGTGCACTGGCAGGTGCCGGGTGGCTGGGAGGGGCTTTAGGGGCTCCCTCCTCCCTCTGGGTCCCCTCCCCTAAGCCGTAGGAGACCGGGGGGCCGGCAGGCGGGGTCTCACGCCCCGGGGGCTTAGGTGGCGCCTCCTGAGGAGCAGGATCCTGCTCACTGGCTGTGCCAGCAGGACGTGTCGCGGCTGGACCACCTGTTCCTTCCTCGACCCTAGGAGGGGAGGTTGAGCCTGTTGAGACCGGAGCCCCGGAAATGGGGTCATCCTTGGTGGTGGTCTCGTCTTTGGCAGGCACCTCCTCCATGATGGCCTCCTGCTCGGAGGGTGCCTTCACGGCACTGGGACCCGGCGCAGCAGAGGGTGGGTCAGGCTCCATCTCCTCTCCAGAGCTGCTGGGTGGGTCGTTGGCCGACCTGGCCCTGGCCGACGACTTTACCGCCGTCGTTTTCTGAACGATACGGCGGGACCAGGGCAGCATCTCTTCCTGGTCTTCGGGCTCTTGAGGCTCCGTCGGTGCCGTCGGGGGGCTGCTCTCGGAGCTTTCCGTGGAGCTTGTAGAGGCTTTCACAGCCTTTGCCGCCCCTTTGCTGTTGCCGCCAGTCCGCCTGGAAGGCGGAGGGGTGCGGACTCTGGGCGGCTTGCCGTCCACCGAGGCCTTGGGAGGGTCGGACCCTTCCCTTTCGGCCTTTAGGGCCTCCCTCTGGCTGCGAGGGGGACGTTTCCGGTTCCGCACAAAGCTGGAAACCGAAACCCGCCTCGCATCGGGATTTTTCTTGGCACGCTCGTCCACATGCTTCCGGTAGGCCTGGACGAGGGCCTTGTCCTCCCTGTGGACGGAGGGCTGTTTGCCTCGCCCTTTGGAAGGGGTGGAGCGACCACACCCTTCAGAGGAGGCGGGTGGGACGTCCCTGGACCCGCTGGTCCAGTCCCACTCTTCCCACCAACCTTGCCAGTCCTGCCACCCGGTGGTGCGACCATCAGAGCCGCCGGTATCACCACAAGCTCCCGAGGAGCTGTGACCGGCGGTCTGATCTGCTGAGGGCTCGGCTGGGGGCTCCCAGAAGTCAGCCCCAAACGGTTCTGGTCCGTTCCAAACCATTCGCCAGACCCATCTCCAGGAGTGGTAGCACCACCTCCTTTCCCATTCCCAGCCCATCTCGACAAGGGAGAGGGCTAAGGCCGGGGAAGCGAGAGGTGCGCGTGGGCCATGGCTGCAGCTACTGCGCTTAAGAGGCTTGGGGAGAACTGCGACTGAGGAAGGTGTTAGCGTCCCAGGTGACTAGGGGGAAAGGGCCCAAAAAGGAAAAGTGCCTAAAAAGGCTACGGCTTCCCTAAGGCTTCCCACCTTGGGCCCAGAACTGCCGGAGCTTAGGTTGATTCACAGGCTTGGGCTTCGGCTTGGGCTTCGGGGTGGGTGCAGCAGTCCGTTCCCCAACATCACCACCAGACACAGAAGCCTCGGGGGCCTTGGGTTGACCTGAGAAAAAAGGGGCTAGGGCGGAGGACTTGGAGCCTGCGGGTCTAGGGGCCCTGCTACTAGACGCGCGTGCGGGATTCCGCTCTTTCTCCACCGGTTTTTCCTTTTCCTTTTCCTTTTCCCGGTCGTGGTGCCTAGAGGTCACTATATGGACCTCTCGCGCGGTGTGGGAACCACTACCGCTGATCCTGGAGGCCCTCAAGTTGGCCTGGAGGGATGGCTCGGGCTCCCTCAGCGCAGGGGAGGGAACCTCGGACCCTGTGCCCGGAGGCAGTCTCACGGGGAGGCTCGAGGCCCGTTTGGCCTTTGTGCTGGGTGCCACCTGGGTGGTAACCGGCGGGCCTTGGTCAGCGGCTTTCGGAGCAGGCTGGTTGTTCCTGCCTTTTTTGCTTTTGCCTTTGGAGGAAGACTGTTCCAGGGTGCGAAGAGGCTGAGGGGAGGGGTCCTCAACCCTGTCAGCACCACTAGGGCCAACAAACGGGCCTGGATTGTGAAGGCGACTCCCCTGGGAAAAACCGGGTCCCTCATTCCCTGCACGGCCTAGCACCTTCTGGAGAGTGTCCTGGGTGGACGTCTCCTTGAGGTATTTGGCCGCCCATTGGGTGCCACGTTTTTTGTGGGCGCGGGAGGCCCCCTCGCACTGCGATTTGGCCACAGCCGTGGGGTTAAGCTGCCCTGGCTTGTGGACCGCATAGCATTTGGTGCAAAGGAGGACCGCCCCCATGCAGTAGAAGGAGTGGGACGCGTGCAGGCCAAAGTTGCTGAGATCGGGCAGCGGCCGGTGAGCGCACGGCTGTGCCTCCAGACGACGGAAGGCCTCGGAAGAGTGGGTTTGCTGGATAAAGAGGGAACAAACCTTACAAACCAAGGAGTGGTTGTTGGGGTTCGTATGGCTCCACTCGAATTGGTGCCCATGGTGGCCTTCCCCTGCCATTAGGGCTTCCAGGCGTTGTTTTTTATTAATACCCCCATCCGCGCCAGGACGATGCTGCCTCTGAGGGGGTTTGGCCTGTTTCGCCTTAAGCCTGGCATCAGGGCGGGGAGACCCCTTGCCCTTTACCGGGCCGTCACCGACGGCCTCCCAAGGGGGCCTGTCGGTACTCAGAAGTAGCACTTCGGCTTTGCGTTGGAGGTGTTGCGCCACCTCTCGCGCCAAATCATCTGCAGGGGATGGATCCCACTGTGGTAAGTGGGCGATGGCGGCAAGCACAGCTTCGCCACATGCAGCGTCAGCCTGGGCATTAATAGTCCGGCGCCAGCTCTGGTCGGGGCCGAATTCAGCCGCGTGTTCGGCCTCCGTGGTGTGGGACCTGGTCCACGTGACTTGCGCCAGAGACGCATTTTCAAGCGCCTGGGCCCATACCCATGGCCTGACAGCGCGGGACTGCTGCTTGACCACCGCACTGCAGTCGGAGGTGCAATCTGCCCGCTCTAACAAGTGCGAGGTGAGCCTTGCGACCGCGAAGCATTCCCCTTCGCACACAGAACTCCCCGGGGGGAGGAGGCCAGTGAGTTGGCCGACCTGGAGAGGGGCACCCTCCGTCCAGGTGAACGCGCAGATGGCCCAGGCCACTATCCTGCCCCTGGCGTCGGCCGCGTAGGGCCCACCAGAGGCGTCCGTCGAGTAGAAAAGCCCCTTTGGCCACTTGGCCTCTTTGCAGACACCAACGGCCCGTTCCGACTGTGGGCCCCAGCAGTACCCCTGCAGCTGGGTGGCCTGAGCTGGCATCAGGCCCCGTTCCCATAAGCAGTCGTAGGGGAACTGGGCAGTGAGGCGTTCCCAGTGTTTGGGAGGGGGGGGTGCCTTGCCGCGCCACCATCTGCAGTCGGTGGCGACGTGGTGCTGGGTGAGGGGCACCTTGCACAGGGGGCATAGCTGGCCAGCCTGGACATGCCTGTTTTTCAAAGCTCCCTGCCAGGCCATTCTCAGGGCGGCAGACTTAATCCGCGGGGCCTTTTTCACAAGGGCTGTGGGGACCGTCGTATCCACACCTGAGGCCAGACTGCTGCACCCCGTTTGGGTGCTGATGGCCTTCCTCCGGGCCTTGTGGCAGGCGCTGAGAGGATGGCGGACCAGTGCCTCCGTAGGAGGGGGTTGAGGGCCACCAGCCCTAGGTCCTCAGGGACCCCTGCCAAGGTAGCTGGACACAGGTCGGCGGGGAATAACCAACGATCCGGGGTGGGAGCCACAAGCCCGAGATCCAGCAGATAGGCTATCATGGCCCCCAGCGGTCCACAGACCACTCGCCATCTGTCTTTCCTCTGGAGCTGGGTAGTGAGCTGCGCCCACGTGCGGTCCAGCTGCTCGCGGTCAGGGAGGCGGACCATCACCCGACAAAGGGCCTTGAAATGCTGGGTGACAACTGCCACCCTGGGGTCCTTTACCAGCCAGGCGCCCAGTTCCAGCGCGATTTCGACACTGCCCGTTCCAACCTTGCCAGTGATGGCGGCAGCTTGGAAACGCACCGATTTCATAGTTTTGGGGCTCACCCCTTGGGCCTGGTGTCCCCAGATCCCCGATGCCAGCACGGACATGGAAAACACCCGGCTGCTGGCCTTGATGTTGCGGACCTTAAGGCTGCGCAGCTTGCCCAGTCTGGCGTTGGCTTTAGTCCGCCGCGCCGTGGAGAGGCGAGTGCACCGTCTCCTGCCAGCGGACAGCGTCATGCCCAGGTCTTTGGCAACACTCTGAATGGGGGGGTCACCCTCACCCAGCTTTCGCCGCAGGGCGCGCTCGGCAAGGGGACTGCTCGCCAGGAAATAGGTCTTGCCGATAGATACCTGGTACCCAGCGGCAGAAAGCGAGGCATGAAGCCGTCTGAAGACCCTAATGACTGAGTTCGCTGCTTGGTCCGGGCTGTGATGTTCAGTATCTACCGTGATGTCGTCTATCCACGTATCTACGTGGTTGACATGCGGTCCAGAGCAGCACTGCCGGATCGGCTCGCCCACAGCGAGTTTACTCAGGGTAGGGGCTAATGGGCAGCCCGCTATAATTCCGCGACGAGCGAAAGCAACGGGCGACGCGACTTCGTCGGAAAGGATCACTCTGCCGCCGCGATACGATTCCATAGCAAGGAAAAGTAAAAGGTCCGGGAATCCGGCATTGAGCGCGGCGTCGCAGAGAGTGGAGTGAACCACAGTCTCATAAAAGGTACTCAAGTCGACAAACAAAGAGCACCGATGCAGACCGTCGACGCGCGCGGCTTCGTAGCAGACGCCTCTCCGGAGGGAGGCATCGTGGGTGGAGCGCTCCGGCAAAGCGCAGTCCCACCAAAGCTCAGCGCGATAGTCGCGAAGCCACGCTTCAACTAGGTGCCATCTTGCCTTCATCCCAAGCTTCAGGAGCGAAGACATCAAACCAATCGGTCTTTCGATTTTCTCGTTTTTAGCGAGCATCGTGAAGATGGTGAATGTCATCTGCTGTGGCACCTCTCCCGTGGTTTCGATTTCCCTCCAAAACGAGGCCAGGGAGGAAACCTCACCCGGAGTCAGGGCTTTGAGCAACTCCAGGGACCAGCCATCCGCACCCGCCGCTTTCAAAGGCAGGCGACGAATGAGCCGCTGGAACTCCTCCCCAGTGACGGCCGGGAGTCTCTGGGCTTGCGCAATGGCCCGTTCTTTAAGGCGCTGGATGGGAGGAGGAGGCTGGCCCTTCGACTCCCAGAGGCGAGCCCACTGCTGCAGTCGGAGGTAGGGCCGGGCTTCCGCCGGTTCGTCCATGAATGGGCGGGCAACCTCAGCCTCCTGCTTTTTGACCGTACGGAAAAGCGGTCGGAGGCCTTTCACAGAGGCGCCGGTAAGCCACTCCTGGTAGTCCCGTGTCTCGCGGTACCTGGACTCTTCAATGGCGGCCTGGCACATGCTCCTGACAAACGCGCGGATCCCAGCCCGGGAGGCCCCATTGGATTCCCCGTTGCAGAGCACCTCTTCCGGGCTGAGGCCAGAGAGGCCGGCACTCTCAAGTTTGGCCGGCAACCCCTCCATGCAAGACGATGGGAAACACCGCCGTAGGGCCTCGAAACGGGCCTTGCTGGTGCCTGGGTTGTCCCAGGCAAGTTGCAGTTTTTGCCACCAGGCCGCCTCCTTGCCGTGCCACGGGTAGCCCTCCTTCGGTTGCATGAGGGGTTTGTACACGAAGGGCCGGGTGCACCCTCGCCCGCCAGGTTTGGTGAAGTGTTCCACCGCGAACCGGTGGATCACCTCCGACCCGAAAGCACCAAGCATAGGGCTGCCGCCGGGGGTGAACTGAGAAAAGGTCGAATCCTGAGTGAGGCTGTCTGTTCGACTAGTGGCCCCCGTTTGGGGCTTGGTGCTGTCAGTTTTGAGCACCCCAGGAAACGCGGGGAGTTGCCTCAAGGCGACCTGGCCCCCGGGGGTGTTGAAACAGCACTCCAGGGCAGCGTGAGGCCGGAAGGGCACTTGCCAACTGGCAGCACAGGTAAGCAGGGAAGCGACACTGGTGGAGACCAGGGCGAAATCAAGACAGTTACCTGTGGTGATCGTCGCCTCCGGTGGGGCGACGATCCGCCCACGAAAGGCCTCTGGCAGGGTGGTCTCAGCCAGCTCCTGCGATGGGAAGTTCCAGTCCCCAACCACAATCCAGTTGGAATTTTGGCGCAGGAGGGGCTTCAGTCGGGAGAGGACTTCCGGGTTGGGCGCCCCAGTGATGCCAACACCTGATTTTAGGTACAGGTTGACCAAGAGGATAGAATGGCGAACCCTGGGGAGTTCGACCAACAAGAAGCCGATCCCTTCGTCAGAGAGGTACCCTCCTCTGAAACGTCCCTGTTGATGGATGGGCACAAGTGTGGCCAGTCCCCCTTTGGTGGGTCTGGGGCCCTCAACCGGGGGGAGGAAAGTATGGTACCCTCTGGCTAAAGCCTCTATGCGCAGTTTTTTGGCACCTTCATCTCCCAAGTGCAGCTCCTGGATGAGAAGGGGCCCTTTTTGCGGCTGGTGCCATTTGAGAATATCCGGAGTCCACGTTGTGATGTTGGCACTGACAAACACAACGGACTCCTGACATCCCTGGTGCCCCTGAGCCGCGAGGTCAGGAAAGCCGCGGCGGTGATGGGGTCCAGCCACGAGTGGCCTTGCATGGCCTCGAGAATCTCATAAGAGACCCGGTAACCCAAGCTGGCCTCATCGGCTCCTTCCAGGGCCTCAGCGAGGGCTAGAGCCTGGGGTTCGGACTTGCTCCAGTCATTGTGCGTCCGAAGCCCTGCAGCAAGGGCCTGAACTGGATTTGCCTTAGGCTCGAGATCAGGGAGGGGCTTGCCCGCTTTCCCCCGGGTGCTAGGCCTTCGCTTCCTGAGTCTCGGAGGAAACCGGCCGGGGGGGGTAAGGGGCCGCCGCCCTGCGTCACCAGGGGGGGAAGGAGGCGAGGTGGAGCCCTGTTCCTTCGGTCTGGCGCTGGTAAGGCTCAGGACCAGGAGGCCAGGAGTGCCAGAAAAGAGAATTGGCTTGTTGCTGCCTCCTAGCCCGGTGGGCCGCACGATGTTTTCGGGTGGACTCCCAGAGGAAGTCCTGTTGCACTTTACGCCGCCCACGTGGGCCGTGGGCAGTGCTGCGAACCCCGCGAGACGGGCTGATGCCTAGGGCCTTGGCCAAGCACAGCACAGGCCTGGCGGGGGATGTGGGTGGGGTGAACCCCGAACCCGTAGGTACCCCTTTGCCCCTTGGCAGCACCTCCAAGGCACCACTTGAGGCAGGGGGCTCCTGCTCAGGGTCCAGGGCCCATCCGGTTGGAAAAAATTTTGGCCCAGAGAGCCTGGGGAAATCCTGGGCGCTCTGGTTGTCAGAACACGTTGGCGTGAGGACACCCTGCGACGCCAGGGTTGAAGAAAAGGGGGTGGTAAACTCACTACCCCTAATCGAAAGGCCGTGCCCAGGCCTCAAGGAAAGAGGCTGGTAGGGCGCCTTGAAACCTCGGGCCGGCGCTGACTCCCATCGCAACGCCGCCGGGGTTTTATGAAAGACTTTGCATCGCGCGCAAAACAGGTGAGTGCTGCCTAAATCGTGCAGATCACACTTGCAAAACTTGCAAAAAACTCCACTCTTGTGTGACACCTGGCCAAGGTAGGGTGGCGAACCACTCCCCCTCGGTAAAAGAGCAAGTTGGTTACTGGAAAAGGCCTGCAAAACCTCCATTGACGGGCGGAGAAGGGCCTGATTGGGCGGCTGCCCTTGCAAAATCTGCCTGGGGGCCCGTGGCCCAGAAAGGGCCAGGGGGAAGGCAGGGTTCCCCTGGCCTAGGCGCCCCTATTCGGGGTTGTCGCTGCCTGCAGCCCTCTGGCTTCGTCCCTTCCAAAGGTGTGGGGCGCTTCCCATGCGGATCGGTGCGGGCAGGCCCGTACATGGGGGGCATCTCCCGAGGGAAGTACTCATCATGCCCTCTGAAACTCACGATGAAGGGGTCCGGGGGGAGGTCCTCCTTCCCGACCAAGGCAGCCTTCATCTTGGCACGGGTGGCTTCGTTGAGCTCGTGGCCGGCCTCCGAAAGGACCGCCTCCAGGGCGCTGAAGGCGGTGCTGGTGGAGTCCGCCGTCATCTCTTTGAAAGCCTTGGCCGTCTCCTGGATCTCGACGTCCTTGGCCTTGATGTCCTTGTCGACCTGGTCCACGTCCCCAATGAGCTTTTCCAGCTCCTGCTTGAGCTTGTCCGCTCGTGCCTGGAGCTTGGCCTTCTTCTCCACCAGATTCTTCATCTGGTTGGTGGCCTTCTTGAAGTCGCTGACACACCTGGTCAGCTTTTCTTGGGGCGTGGGTTCTGGCCGGTCGAGGTCCTCATCTGGTGGAGGGGGGATCCCCGCGGCCTCCAAAAGGGTCTGGACGTGGAGCCCTGCCCCCGCGTAGACCACGGCCCTGGCAGCGTTGTACTCCTTCTCGGTCATCCTACCCTTAAGGAGGGACTGGAGGTCCAGTCCTGGCGGGGGTGGCGGTGGCCCTTTCGGCCGAGGTGGGCTGTACCCGACCTCCTGAAAGGCTTTCTGGGCAGCCTCTGGTAGGTCTTTCCAAAGACCCGCGAGTACCGCGCCGACTTTGCCACCTGGAGGGTTCTTAGAACCCTTTCCCTCTCCTTTTCCTTTGCCTTTGGTGCGACCGTCCTCCCAGACAGCTCGGGGGCTCTGGGAGTTCTCGGTACGGGCTTCCTTGTTTGCTTGCTGCTTTGCCAGCTGCTTCTGCCAGTTTCTGCCGCAGTACGCACAGTGGGTATTTTCCCCTGACTCAACCTGGCGTTTCCAGGCCCAGTGGTACCCACAGGCGCACGGGATCCACTTGGGAGTGCGCGGCATGGCTGCGAGCTGGTGTGGAAACCACTACCAGAAGTAGTGGCTGCAGAACGCAAGCAAGGAGTGGTGCCCACTTCCAAGCTCTAGAAGTGCACTCGGCAAGAGGAGGATCGACCTCACTCAGATCGTGCAGTGAAACAGCCTACCGGGCCGCCCACCAAACCCTTGCCTGCTGTCAGGCCTACGACCTTTACCAGGTTGGGTTTGGGGACTCTTTGAAGCCTCTAGACAAAGTGGGTCCCAAGGCTAAAAGGCCACGGCGGCACTGCAAAGTCTGAGCCGAAACTTGAGCCAAATGGCTTGAGCCAAAATGGGATTTTCTCACGCACGCTTCGCAGAAGCAGCCCGTAGGCTTGTCCGACATGCACAATTTAACTCCAAGTATTTTGGAGCCATCCGCGTTTGCGGGCATCGCCAAAGTGGCGGCAGTGGCTACTCCTACCCTGAGCTACAGGTTGCCTGACCTACCTGAGCTACTGGCAGGAGTGGGTAGCCACTTCCTGGGAGTGGGGAGCCACATCCCAGTGAAACAGGACGAGAGTCCAACAGGGAGGGAGCCTCACCCGGAGGGGAGGAACCCTTCACCCTGCAGAGCCTCCTGCCTCTGCAAAGGAGAGGGGAGGCTAGGAGGCCAAAAACCTCCTGACCCGCTCCTGATGCCCGGGGGTCATGAAATGGGCTTGCATATGTTCGATTGTAGGGCACCCGACCCTACAAGCGTAACAAAAGAGCCCATCCGGGCTGTGGACTGCACGGTGGGGTCCATACGAGGGTGGTGCCTCCACATCCTCTGCAGGAGCTGAATCCGAAGAAGGCTCCTGAGGGGGGCACCCGTCCCTCCTGTAGACCCCGCAGCCTCGCTGAGGGAGGGCTCGCTGGCCTCGGGGACCTCCGGCTGCAGGGCCGAGGGCCCAGTGGCCATGAGGCCTCGCGGAGTTGGTCGCCCATGGGCAACCGCAGGTCCAGGACCGCCTCGTCTGGCCAGACCTGGAGGCAGTCCAAGCCCCCCAGCTTGAGCCTGTTGCGGCACAGGCTGAGCACCTCAGAGGCAAGGGCTGAGGGCTTCACTGCCAGGGCGATCCATCTCGCCTCCGGCGGTTGGCGACACTCTATGTCGAGGCGCATAAACTGGGTCGCCGCCGGGGCACCGCCTGGGACATCGCCCCTGTTTCTCTTGCGAGGGGCTGCTCCTCCCTCGGGAGGATGGGGAGGAGGAGGGAGGGGAGGAGGCTCCTCAACCCTCGGTGCACTGACAGACACCGGGTGGCTGGGAGGGGCTTTAGGGGCTCCCTCCTCCCTCTGAGTCCCCTCCCCTGGGCCGTAGGAGACCGGGGGGCCAGTTGGCGAGGTCTCACGCCCCGGGGGCTTAGGTGGCGCCTCCTGAGGAGCAGGATCCTGCTCACTGGCTGTGCCAGCAGGTCCGGCTGCTGGCCGGACCACCTATTCCTTCCTCGACCCTAGAAGGGGAGGTTGAGCCTGTTGAGACCGGAGCCCCGGAAATGGGGTCTTCCTTGGTGGTGGTCTCTTCTTTGGCAGGCCCCTCCTCCATAGGTGAGGCTTTGGGCACCTCGGTAGCCTCCTGCTCGGAGGGTGCCTTCACGGCACTGGGACCCGGCGCACCAGAGGGTGGGTCAGGCTCCATCTCCTCTCCAGAGCTGCTGGGCGGGTCGTTGGTCGACCTGGCCCGGGCCGACGACTTTACCGCCGTCGTTTTCTGAACGATACGGCGGGACCAGGGCAGCATCTCTTCCTGGTCTTCGGGCTCCTGAGGCTCCGTCGGTGCCGTCGGGGGGCTGCTCTCGGAGCTTTCCGTGGAGCTTGTAGAGGCTTTGACTGCCTTTTCCGCCCCTTTGCTGTTGCCGCCAGGCCGCCTGGAAGGCGGAGGGGTGCGGACTCTGGGCGGCTTGCCGTCCACCGAGGCCTTGGGAGGGTCGGACCCTTCCCTTTCGGCCTTTAGGGCCTCCCTCTGGCTGCGAGGGGGACGTTTCCGGTTCCGCACAAAGCTGGAAACCGAGACCCGCCTCGCATCGGGGTTTTTCTTGGCACGCTCGTCCACATGCTTCCGGTAGGCATGGACGAGGGCCTTGTCCTCCCTGTGGACGGAGGGCTGTTTGCCTCGCCCTTTTGAAGGGGTGGAGCGACCACGCCCTTCAGAGGAGGCGGGTGGGACGTCCCTGGACCCGCTGGCACCGGTGTCGCCTGGTCGGTCCAGTCCCACTCTTCCCACCAACCTTGCCAGTCCTGCCACCCGGTGGTGGGACCATCAGAGCCGCCGGTATCACCACAAGCTCCCGAGGAGCTGTGACCGGCGGCCTGATCTGCTGAGGGCTCGGCTGGGGGCTCCCAGAAGTCAGCCCCAAACGGTTCTGGTCCGTTCCAAACCATTCGCCAGACCCATCTCCAGGAGTGGTAGCACCACCTCCTTTCCCATTCCCAGCCCATCTCGCCAAGGGAGAGGGCTAAGGCTGGGGAAGCGAGAGGTGCGCGTGGGCCATGGCTGCAGCTACTGCGCTTAAGAGGCTTGGGGAAAACTGCGACTGAGGAAGGTGTAAGCGTCCCAGGTGACTAGGGGGAAAGGGCCCTAAAAGGAAAAAGCCTACAAAGGCTACGACTTCCCTAAGGCTTCCCACCTTGGGCCCAGAACTGCCGGAGCTTAGGTTGATTCACAGGCTTGGGCTTCGGCTTGGGCTTCGGGGTGGGTGCAGCAGTCCCTTCCCCAACAACACCAGCAGACACAGAAGCCTCGGGGGCCTTGGGTTGACCTGAGAAAAAAGGAGTTAGGGCGGAGGATTTGGAGCCTGAGGGTCTAGGGGCCCTACTACTAGACGCGCGTGCGGGATTCCGCTCTTTCTCCGCCGGTTTTTCCTTTTCCTTTTCCTTTTCCCGGTCGTGGTGCCTAGAGTCTCTAAATGGACCTCTCGCGCGGTGTGGGAACCACTACCGCTGATCCCAGAGGCCCTCACGTTGGCCTGGAGGGATGGCTCGGGCTCCCTCAGCGCAGGGGAGGGAACCTCAGACCCTCTGCCCGGAGGCGGTCTCGCGGGAAGGCTCAAGGCCCGTTTGGCCTTTGTGCTGGGTGCCACCTGGGTGGTAACCGGCGGGCCTTGGTCCGCGGCTTTCAGAGCAGGCTGGTTGTTCCTGCCTTTTTTGCTTTTGCCTTTGGAGGAGGACTGTTCCAGGGTGCGAAGAGGCTGAGGGGAGGGGTCCTCAACCCTGTCAGCACCACTAGGGCCAGCAAATGGGCCTGGATTGTGAAGGCGACTCCCCTGGGAAAAACCGGGTCCCTCATTCCCTGCACGGTCTAGCACCTTCCGGAGAGTGTCCTGGGTGGATGTCTCCTTGAGGTATTTGGCCGCCCATTGGGTGCCACGTTTTTTGTGGGCGCGGGAGGCCCCCTCGCACTGCGATTTGGCCACAGCCGTGGGGTTAAGCTGCCCCGGCTTGTGGACCGCATAGCATTTGGTGCAGAGGAGGACCGCCCCCATGCAGTAAAAGGAGTGGGACGCGTGCAGGCCAAAGTTGCTGAGATCGGGCAACGGCCGGTGAGCGCACGGCTGTGCCTCCAGACGCCGGAAGGCCTCAGAAGAGTGGATTTGCTGGATAAAGAGGGAACAAACCTTACAAACCAAGGAGTGGTTGTTGGGGTTCGTGTGGCTCCACTCGAATTGATGCCCATGGTGGCCTTCCCCTGCCATAAGGGCTTCCAGGCGTTGTTTTTTATTATAATGCCCCCATCCGCGCCAGGACGATGCTGCCTCTGAGGGGGTTTGGCCTGTTTCGCCTTAAGCCTGGCATCAGGGCGGGGAGACCCCTTGCCCTTTACCGGGCCGTCACCGGCAGCCTCCCAAGGGGGCCTGTCGGTACTCAGAAGTAGCACTTCGGCTTTGCGTTGGAGGTGTTGCGCCACCTCTCGCGCCAAATCATCTGCAGGGGAAGGATCCCACTGTGGTAAGTGGGCGATGGCGGCAAGCACAGCTGCGCCACATGCGGCGTCAGCCTGGGCAGACACTGTACTGTCACTTGACTTGATGCTGCTTTTCGGACCGCCACCCACCGGAAAGAGCGAGAAGACGAAAACAAGCAGAAACGTCAGTCCGGCGCCAGCTCTGGTCGGGGCCGAATTCGGCCGCGTGTTCGGCCTCCGTGGTGTGGGACCTTGTCCACGCGACTTGCGCCAGAGACGCATTTTCAAGCGCCTGGGCCCAAACCCATGGCCTGACAGCGCGGGACTGCTGCTTGACCACCGCACTGCAGTCGGAGGTGCAATCTGCCCGCTCTAACAAGTGCGAGGTGAGCCTTGCGACCGCGAAGCATTCCCCTTCGCACACAGAACTCCCCGGGGGGAGGAGGCCAGTGAGTTGGCCGACCTGGAGAGGGGCACCCTCCGTCCAGGTGAACGCGCAGATGGCCCAGGCCACTATCCTGCCCCTGGCGTCGGCCGCGTAGGGCCCACCAGAGGCGTCCGTCGAGTAGAAAAGCCCCTTTGGCCACTTGACCTCTTTGCAGACACCTACGGCCCGTTCCGATTGCGGGCCCCAGCAGTACCCCTGCAGCTGGGTGGCCTGAGCTGGCATCAGGCCCCGCTCCCATAAGCAGTCGTAGGGGAACTGGGCTGTAAGGCGTTCCCAGTGTTTGGGAGGGGGGGGTGCCTTGCCGCGCCACCATCTGCAGTCGGTGGCGACGTGGTGCTGGGTGAGGGGCACCTTGCACAGGGGGCATAGCTGGCCGGCCTGGACATGCCGGTTTTTCAAAGCTCCCTGCCAGGCCATTCTCAGGGCGGCAGACTTAATCCGCGGGGCCTTTTTCACAAGGGCTGTGGGGACCGTCGTATCCACACCTGAGGCCAGACTGCTGCACCCCGTTTGGGTGCTGATGGCCTTCCTCCGGGCCTTGTGGCAGGCGCTGAGGCAAGAAAGGATGGCGGTCCAGTGCCTCCGTAGGAGGGGGTTGAGGGCCACCAGCCCTAGATCCTCAGGGACCCCTGCCAAGGTAGCTGGACACAGGTCGGCAGGGAATAACCAGCGATCCGGGGTGGGAGCCACAAGCCCGAGATCCAGCAGATAGGCTATCATGGCCCCTAGCGGTCCACAGACCACTCGCCATCTGTCTTTCCGCTGGAGCTGGGTAGTGAGCTGCGCCCACGTGCGGTCCAGCTGCTCGCGGTCGGGGAGGCGGACCATCACCCGACAAAGGGCCTTGAAGTGCTGGGTGACAACTGCCACCCTGGGGTCCTTTACCAGCCAGGCGCCCAGTTCCAGCGCGATTTCGACGCTGCCCGTTCCAACCTTGCCAGTGATAACGCACCGATTTCATAGTTTTGGGGCTCACCCCTTGGGCCTGGTGTCCCCAGATCCCCGATGCCAGCACGGACATGGAAAACACCCGGCTGCTGGCCTTGATGTTGCGGACCTTAAGGCTGCGTAGCTTGCCCAGTCTGGCGTTGGCTTTAGTCCGCCGCGCCGTGGAGAGGCGAGTGCACCGTCTCCTGCCAGCGGACAGCGTCATGCCCAGGTCTTTGGCAACACTCTGAATGGGGGGGTCACCCTCACCCAACTTTCGCCGCAGGGCGCGCTCGGCGAGGGGACTGCTCGCCAGAAAATAGGTCTTGCCGATAGATACCTGGTACCCAGCGGCAGAAAGCGAGGCATGAAGCCGTCTGAAGACCCTGATGACTGAGTTCGCTGCTTGGTCCGGGCTGTGATGTTCAGTATCTACCGTGATGTCGTCTATCCACGTATCTACGTGGTTGACATGCGGTCCAGAACAGCACTGCCGGATCGGCTCGCCCACAGCGAGTTTACTCAGGGTGGGGGCTAATGGGCAGCCCGCTATAATTCCGCGACGAGCGAAAGCAACGGGCGACGCGACTTCGTCGGAAAGGATCACTCTGCCGCCGCGATACGATTCCATAGCAAGGAAAAGTAAAAGGTCCGGGAATCCGGCATTGAGCGCGGCGTCGCAGAGAGTGGAGTGAACCACAGTCTCATAAAAGGTACTCAAGTCGACAAACAAAGAGCACCGATGCAGACCGTCGACGCGCGCGGCTTCGTAGCAGACGCCTCTCCGGAGGGAGGCATCGTAGGTGGAGCGCTCCGGCAAAGCGCAGTCCCACCAAAGCTCAGCGCGATAGTCGCGAAGCCACGCTTCAACTAGGTGCCATCTTGCCTTCATCCCAAGCTTCAGGAGCGAAGACATCAAACCAATCGGTCTTTCGATTTTCTCGTTTTTAGCGAGCATCGTAAAGATGGTGAATGTCATCTGCTGTGGCACCTCTCCCGTGGTTTCGATTTCCCTCCAAAAAGAGGCCAGGGAGGAAACCTCACCCGGAGTCAGGGCTTTGAGCAGCTCCAGGGACCAGCCATCCGCACCCGCCGCTTTCAAAGGCAGGCGCCGAATGAGTCGCTGGAACTCCTCCCCAGTGACGGCCGGGAGTCTCTGGGCTTGCGCAATGGCCCGTTCTTTAAGGCCCTGGATGGGAGGAGGAGGCTGGCCCTTCGACTCCCAGAGGCGAGCCCACTGCTGCAGTCGGAGGTAGGGCCGGGCTTCCGCCGGTTCGTCCATGAATGGGCGGGCAACCTCAGCCTCCTGCTTTTTGACCGTACGGAAAAGCGGTCGGAGGCCTTTCACAGAGGCGCCGGTTAGCCACTCCTGGTAGTCCCGTGTCTCGCGGGACCTGGACTCTTCAATGGCGGCCTGGCACATACTCCTGACAAAAGCGCGGATCCCAGCTCGGGAGGCCCCATTGGATTCCCCGTTGCAGAGCACCTCTTCCGGGCTGAGGCCAGAGAGGCCGGCACTCTCAAGTTTGGCCGGCAACCCCTCCATGCAAGACGATGGGAAACACCGCCGTAGGGCCTCGAAGCGGGCCCTGCTGGTGCCTGGGTTGTCCCAGGCAAGTTGCAGTTTTTGCCACCAGGCCGCCTCCTTGCCGTACCACGGGTAGCCCTCCTTCGGTTGCATGAGGGGTTTGTACACGAAGGGCCGGGTGCACCCACGCCCACCAGGTTTGGTGAAGTGTTCCACCGCGAACCGGTGGGTGAGTTCGGCAAATTGGCGATTGGCCGAAGTGCCATGGATCACCTCCGACCCGAAAGCACCAAGCATAGGGCTGCCGCCGGGGGTGAACTGAGAAAAGGTCGAATCCTGAGCGAGGCTGTCAGTTCGACTAGTGGCCCCCGTTTGGGGCTTGGTGCTATCTGTTTTGAGCACCCCAGGGAACGCGGGGAGTTGCCTCAAGGCGACCTGGCCCCCGGGGGTGTTGAAACAACACTCCAGGGCAGCGTGAGGCCGGAAGGGCACTTGCCAACTGGCAGCACAGGTAAGCAGGGAAGCGACACTGGTGGAGACCAGGGCGAAATCAAGACAGTTACCTGTGGTGATCGTCGCCTCCGGTGGGGCGACGATCCGCCCACGAAAGGCCTCTGGCAGGGTGGTCTCAGCCAGCTCCTGCGATGGGAAATTCCAGTCCCCAACCACAATCCAGTTGGAATTTTGGCGCAGGAGGGGCTTCAGACGGGCGAGGACTTCAGGGTTGGGCGCCCCAGTGATGCCAACACCTGATTTAAGGTACAGGTTGACCAAGAGGATAGAATGGCGAACCCTGGGGAGTTCGACCAACAAGAAGCCGATCCCTTCGTCAGAGAGGTACCCTCCTCTGAAGCGTCCCTGTTGGTGGATGGGCACAAGTGTGGCCAGTCCTCCTTTGGTGGGTCTGGGGCCCTCAACCGGGGGGAGGAAAGTATGGTACCCTCTGGCTAAAGCCTCTATGCGTAGTTTACTGGCACCTTCATCTCCCAAGTGCAACTCCTGGATGAGAAGGGGCCCTTTTTGCGGCTGGTGCCATTTGAGAATATCCGGAGTCCACGTTGTGATGTTGGCACTGACAAACACAACAGACTCCTGACATCCCTGGTGCTCCTGAGCCGCGAGGTCGTCCAGGAAAGCCGCGGCGGTGACGGGGTCCAGCCACGAGTGGCCTTGCATGGCCTCGAGAATCTCATAAGAGACCCGGTAACCCAGGCTGGCCTCATCGACTCCTTCCAGGGCCTCAGCGAGGGCTAGAGCCTGGGGTTCGGACTTGCTCCAGTCATTGTGCGTCCGAAGCTCATCTGCGAGCCCTGCAGCAAGGGCCTGAACTGGATTTGCCTTAGTCTCGAGGTCAGGGAGGGGCTTGCCCGCTTTCCCCCGGGTGCTAGGCCTTCGCTTCCTAAGTCTCAGAGGAGACCGACCGACCGGGGGGGGTAAGGGGCCGCCGCCTTGCGTCACCAGGGGGGGAAGGAGGCGGCGTGGAGCCCTGTTCCTTCAATCTGGCGCTGGACGGCTCAGGACCAGGAGGCCAGGAGTGCCAGAAAAGAGAATTGGCCTGTTGCTGCCTCCTAGCCCGGTGGGCCGCCCGATGTTTTCGGGTGGACTCCCAGAGGAAGTCCTGTTGCCCTTTACGCCGCCCACGTGGGCCGTGGGCCGTGCTGCGAACCCCGCGAGACGGGCTGATGCCTAGGGCCTTGGCCAAGCACAGCACCGGCCTGGCCTTGGCAGCACCTCCAAGGCACCACTTGGGGCAGGGGGCTCCTGTTCAGGGTCCAGGGCCCATCCGGTGGCCCCGAGAGCCTGGGGGCAATCCTGGGCGCTCTGGTTGTCCGAACACGTTGGCGTGAGGACACCCTGCGACGCCAGGGTTGAAGAAAAGGGGGTGGAAAACTCACTACCCCTAATCGAAAGGCCGTGCCCAGGCCGCAGGGAAAGAGGCTGGTAGGGCGCCTTGAAACCTCGGGCCGGCGCTGGCTCCCAACGCAACGCCGCCGGGGTTTTATGAAAAACTTTGCATCGCGCGCAGAACAGGTGAGTGCTGCCTAAATCGTGCAGATCACACTTGCAAAACTTGCAAAGAACTCCACTCTTGTGTGAAACCTGGCCAAGGTAGGGTGGCGAACCACTCCCCCTCGGTAAAAGAGCAAGTTGGTTACTGGAAAAGGCCTGCAAAACCTCCATTGACGGGCGGAGAAGGGCCTGATTGGGCGGCTGCCCTTGCAAAATCTGCCTGGGGGCCCGTGGCCCAGAAAGGGCCAGGGGGAAGGCAGGGTTCCCCTGGCCGCAGCTCCCTCTGGCTTCGTCCCTTCCAGAGGCGTGGGGCGCTTCCCATGCGGATCGGTGCGGGCAGGCCCGTACATGGGGGGCATCTCCCGAGGGAAGTACTCGTCATGCCCTCTGAAACTCACGATGAAGGGGTCCGGGGGGCGGTCCTCCTTCCCGACCAAGGCTGCCTTCATCTTAGCGCGGGTGGCTTCATTGAGCTCGTGGCCTGCCTCCGAAAGGACCGCCTCCAGGGCGCTGAAGGCGGTGCTAGTGGAGTCCGCCGTCATCTCTTTGAAAGCCTTGGCCGTCTCCTGGATCTCGACGTCCTTGGCCTTGATGTCCTTGTCGACCTGGTCCACGTCCCCAATGAGCTTTTCCAGCTCCTGCTTGAGCTTGTCCGCTCGTGCCTGGAGCTTGGCCTTCTTCTCCACCAGATTCTTCATCTGGTTGGTGGCCTTCTTAAAGTCGCTGACACACCTGGTCAGCTTCTCTTGGGGCGTGGGTTCTGGCTGGTCGAAGTCCTCATCCGGTGGAGGGGGGATTCCCGCGGCCTCCAAAAGGGTCTGGACGTGGAGTCCTGCCCCCGCGTAGACCACGGCCCTGGCAGCGTTGTACTCCTTCTCGGTCATCCTACCCTTAAGGAGGGACTGGAGGTCCAGTCCTGGTGGTGGTGGCGGCGGCCCTTTCGGCCGAGGTGGGCTGTACCCTACCTCCTGAAAGGCTTTCTGGGCAGCCTCTGGTAGGTCTTTCCAAAGACCCGCAAGCACCGCGCCGACTTTGCCACCTGGAGGGTTCTTAGAACCCTTTCCCTCTCCTTTTCCCTTGCCTTTGGTGCGACCGTCCTCCCAGACAGCTCGGGGGCTCTGGGGGTTCTCGGCCCGGGCTTCCTTGTTTGCTTGCTGCTTGGCCAGCTGCTTCTGCCAGTTTCTGCCACAGTACGCACAGTGGGTGTTTTCCCCTGACTCGACCTGGCGTTTCCAGGCCCAGTGGTACCCACAGGCGCACGGGATCCACTTGGGAGTGCGCGGCATGGCTGCGAGCTGGTGTGGAAACCACTACCAGAAGTAGTGGCTGCAGGAAACAAGCAAGGAGTGGTGCCCACTTCCAAGCTCTAGAAGTGCACTCGGCAAGAGGAGGATCGACCTCACTCAGAACGTGCAGTGAACAGCCTACCGGGCCGCCCACCAAACCCTTGCCTGCTGTCAGGCCTACGACCTTTACCAGGTTGGGTTTGGGGCCTCTTTGGAACCTCTAGAAAAGTAGGCCCCAAGGCTGGCCACGACGGCACTGCAAAGTCTGAGCCGAAAACTTGAGCCAAAATGGGATTTTCATTCCAGTGGCGCTTGTCCACGGCCAGAGGCCTGTCCGAAAAGCTGCACCGAATTAAGTGGTATGCACAACCTAGTCCTGCACAGACCCTGGGCGAAGTCAAAAAGACCTCAGCCCCAAGAAAGCACTCTGTCAGAGCCCTACTGTACTGGCAAGGAGAGTGACAAGACTCCTCAAGCCCTTTTTGGGAAAGACAAACCCTGACAGGTGCTCAAGCCGAACAGTGAGAGGTGAAAGCTGTACAACCTAACTGACACTACCCTCAGTCTGGCACTCAGCTTGCAGTGACCTCAGCCCTGAGGCGAGGTCACTCAGTGAAGCTAGGCGAGGCAACATGCCGTAAAGTGCCTAGCCTCAAGCCCTCACAGCCCAGGGGTTCCTCAACCTCACCTTGCAAGAGCAGCGCCCCTCAATTCGGTACCTTTAGCGCGGGGCCCACGCACTCCCCTCAACAAGGCGCAGGGAGCGACGCTTTCCCTTCAACTCAACTTCGTGCTGGCGCAGGGAACAACGCCCTGCTATGCTCTCTGCGAGTGGAGACTTTGAAGCCCGAAGACTGCTCCCAGTAAACCTGCTGACTGCTCACTAGGGAAAGGGCAAAACTTTGAGGCCCGCACATCAGGGGACCTTCCCTACCTGAGGGAAAGGAACCAGGCTGTTCCCTGGGAAGCCTCTGACTGCTTCAAGGGAAGGGGCCAAAAGGCAATCTGGACTGCAGATCACAGACTACACAAATGCAAAAACCAAAGCCTATCACCCTTACATCCTCAGCCCAAAGGCGAGGAGTGCAAGAGCGACTGCGGAAAGGCACCTCGCTGCCTCAACTTGCCCAGTGAGGAGGTACGAGACACGATCCCTGTCAGCTGCCAGGTGAAACCCATGGCGTGCCTATAAGAACACCCAGAAAACTAATTACTGGGCGAAGGCGGGCAAACCAAGGCAAGGGGAGGGAGCCTACTCAGCCTGTGCTGCCATCCACTGTCAGCAAGCAGACAGCAGGGCGGAGAAACTATCCCTAAAACCAGCCCTAAACCCAAGGCCAGCAGAAGAGCAGTCACAGAGTCAGGGAAGACTGCTCACTGCTGCTAGCGCGCGAGCCTGCTGGGAGGCCACATACATCCCAACAGAGGGCCCAAACCTACCTCAGCCTGCAGGCGAGGCAAACAACTAAGGGCATCCTAAACCCCTAAAGGCGAAAGTCCTCTGCACACGGGCAGCTGGCCGAGAACTAACTAGGCTATGCAGGATCACACGCCGGCGCGTGTCCTCACCAAGTGCAGTCAGCAAGCAGGAAGCTGCACACCTAGTGCCTAAAACAACTCACCACCAGCCAAAAGTAGGCGAAACCACGCCGGGAGCGAGCAGGAAGCCACACAGAGTCCCTGCGCCCAGCAGCGACAGCTGCCTACAACAGACGGGGACGTGCTGCAGGGCATAATAAGAGCATGCCTCAAAAGAATCGAGGCGCGGGTTTAGGATGCAGCAAAACCCCTCATGGCACCTGCAAAGGCATGAAAGGGAACAAGGGCTAGCACAACCCTACAAAGAACCCCAGGCAATTGCAGTTGCTGATGCTCAGCAAAAGCCCACGAGTGGTCCAGACTGAACCTTCTGCATGACACCACACATGGGAAGGCCAGCCTGTCATGAGTGCGCGTGCCACGTCCAGGCCGGGAAAGCAACCCACTGACCAGCGAGGCATAAAACAAAGCCGCTTCGAGCACACAGTCCTCAGCCCTAAGGCGAGGACTAGGGCCTGCTAACTGGAAAAGAAGCGGCAAAACGGGCATCGTCCAAAGGGCAAAGAGGAACAGGTTTCCTACAAAGGTGCTTGAAAGACCGGCAGCCACAGTGAAGACCAACGCCCCTAGAGGCAAGTACTGCTCAGCCTGTTCGCCTACAGGAGAACTCCCTTCCGCGAGGAGGGCCGGCCAAAACTTGTCGCAAGAAATTGCACAAAAAAAAAAATGGGATTTTCTTCCCGAGCGTCGAGCAATCACGCGGCTCCTAGGCCAACTATACAGCTACAAGCAGCTACCGATCTAAGACAGCCTAGCTACGGAAGCAAAACCTCACATCCCGAAGGGTATGAGGTCTTGCTGTTGCACGCAAGCCAGCCAGACTGGACCGAGCAGCAGGTGGGAGCCGACAAATTCAACGGGCATGCACGGCAGGCCACCTCAAGTTTGAAGGCCACAAGCCTCAAAGTGCGTCGCCAAGAAAACCTTGTTTCGAAGACCAGTGGCAGCAGCCTTTGTACACTACGTACACCTAGCAAAACTACCGCCGGTCGACCTAACTACAGAAACTAAAGCCGCCTGTACACAGCGCAGCAGGCATGGTATGAGCACGTCAAGTGCCCACACCACCAACCTGCTTCAGCAGCCACCAGAAGAAGTAAGTCTTCCTGCGTTTAAGTGTCCACTCCCAGCGCCGTCTGACACACCAAGCTGGCAGAGAAAGAGAAACCACGCATTAAGCACAGGCCTCCAAGCCCAAGCGAGGATGGAGACTAATAATTCACCGCCCGTGGCCACAAACCGTTTCAGCCTCTGTAGGCTTGAAGTTTGACACACAAGACCCAGTCCATGTAGCAAGTGGCATATTCATGCTGCAGTTGCGGCCGCAACAGTCAAGCGCACTCCAGGCTGAAGAAAAGTTGGGTGCAGCGACGGCGCACAGCAAACATGTGCAACCCTTGTGTTGTGTTGGCTTGTCCTGACTTTGAGGTTGCAGCCCAAGCACACACCTATACACTAGCATACAGCAAGAGGCCCAGTCCATTGTTACAAGTGGCATATTCATCAAACTGAAGTTTTCGGGTACAGCACAAGCGCACACCGGTGGCAAGTTTTAGGGTGCAGCACAGGCGCACACCATGCAGAAAATTCCAAAACCCCAGTTGTTTTTGTCCTTGTCGACAAGAAGGTACTCAGGACGGCCTGGGTCGTTGCCCCGGCCCCAAGGGTCAGCAGCCTCATGGCCGTGCAGCTTGCGTGGACGGCCCTGGGTCGTTGCCCCGGCCCCGACGGGCCCTGCCCTTGTCGACAAGAAGGTACTCAGGACGGCCTGGGTCGTTGCCCCGGCCCCAAGGGTCAGCAGCCTCATGGCCGTGCAGCTTGCGTGGACGGCCTGGGTCGTTGCCCCGGCCCCGACGAGCCCTGCCCTTGTCGACAACAAGGTACTCAGGACGGCCTGGGTCGTTGCCCCGGCCCCAAGGGTCAGCAGCCTCATGGCCGTGCAGCTTGCGTGGACGGCCTGGGTCGTTGCCCCGGCCCCGACGGGCCCTGCCCTTGTCGACAAGAAGGTACTCAGGACGGCCTGGGTCGTTGCCCCGGCCCCAAGGCCGTGCAGCTTGCGTGGACGGCCTGGGTCGTTGCCCCGGCCCCGACAGGCCCTGCCCTTGTCGACAAGAACCCTTTGCACAAAGGGTGCAGCCTACAGGCGCACACCTGGGCACTAGTAACCAGCCAACTAAGTCAGTTGTGCAAGTGGCATATTCCTCATTTTGAAATTTGCGGGTGCAGCATACAAGCGCACACCGGTTGCAATGTGCAGCAACCGCACATCATGCAGATATTTTAGTTTTGGTAGTGGCTTACAGGCCTGACCTAAGGTTGCATCCAAAAGGCGCCCACCTATGCACACGCATATACATGAATGCGCCATTTAGGTTGGACTGCTGTGGTAAACGTGGGTAGGGCTAAACTCCACTACCAGACCCAGGGCTCGCTCCACTAAAACCCGAAGCAGAAGGTATATTCATCAACCCAGCACCTGAAAATGCAGATTGCACATACAAGTGCACACTTGCCGGACCGCAAGGAGGGTGACATCAGCGACCCTCGAGACCATCAACAAGCTGACCAGACTCACCAGCCTCCTTTCGATTTAAGGAGGGATCAAAACCAGATTTGCAGGAGAAAGCAAACCCCCATTCTCGAGCCGAGAATGGGGGTTTGCCTAAACCAGGTTTTTGGCGTTTTTCCCGAGTGCCGCCAACAGGGCGCACATCGGGAACAGCAGGGAGTAGCTCGTTCAAAGTCCAGGGAAAGAAAACTAGGGATCGGGCCTAGGCCAATTCAACCACAATCCAAAACCTTATTTCCTGTGGCCAAAAACCAGCATGGATTGCTTCAGCGCGGGCACGGACTCCTTGGTTGGCCTAACCTCCCTGGTCCCGTCGAGCTCCGCTGGGTGCTGGGATTCCTCGCTGGTCGGTTTTTGTTTAACCTTGGTTCCAAACGGGATTCTAGCCTGTGTTTTTTGAAGGGCAGCAACAGGTTTTGGAGTCAAGGTTTTTTGCTGGACGTGTCCCTGCTTAGCATGATGGCCGGATTTTTTCGGCGGTCCTTTACACGACCCTACAAGTGCTTTCACAGCTTCTTCTGAAACAGGTCGTTGGAGTTTCTCACACTTCGTGCACATCCAATACACCCCCAAGTTAAGCATACTATGACTGGGATGAATGGACCACTCAGCGGGAAGTGAACTCGCCTGGTCCTTGCAGGGGTGTTGCATCAGCTTGTCAAAGCGTGTCTGTAACAAAATCTGCTGCACATACAAGCCGCAAATCTCGCACCTCATGGTAAGGTTGGTAGAGCCCTCGGATCCCAAAACCCAGCGATGTCCAAGAGTGTCAACAGTGCCCTCGATGCATGCAAGCATTCGCTGGCGCTTATTGAGGGTGGTAGGTTTGGGCTTAACAAAGACAGGATTAGGGATCACTAGCGGCTGCTCGTGCTCAGCTGTTGCTTGCTTGGGCCTTTCTAGGATCCATGGCAACATGCCGGATTTTCGGTGCTGCAAAATGAATGAAATTTTCTTTGCCAAATGCAAAGAAATCTCTTTGCAAATTGCATCAACCTGTTTGAGCCAAGGCGCATGCTCCCACGAGTAGGCCTCGGCCGACACTTGGCGGCAGATGCCATCAACGTCATCGTTGATAATCCGTCTCCACTCCTGTATGTTATGCTGCTTGAAGTAAAGCTGGTCTTTATGCGAGGGGACCCAGGTAACTTGTGCGCGGCCCTTTTGGTGCCACACGTTAGCCCACGGAATTAAGCTATCCTGCGGTGGTGAGGATTTTTTCAAGATTTGCGTGACACTCTGACAGTCGATCGTCACGTCAAAATCACCAGACACCCATTGGAAAAGCTCCATAAGAGCCCTTTGTTCCGCAGCAGGCACCGTGAGGTCTTTATCAAGACACGAGATGCTAGCAACTCTTTGAGGGCCGTCTGGAGTTAAAGCGTATGCAGCAATGGCCCACGACACACACCTTAATCGGTCGTCAGAGCTGCCCGGACCCCCGGAAGCATCGGTAGCAAACACAAAATTGGAAGCATCAAGCACACAGCCTTCCTTCCACAACCCATCGACGCGGAGGCCCCTCTCGATACCTTGGTGGAGCTGCATTCTCGTCTTACTCCATGGCACAAGACCCCGGAGCCACAAGCTTTCCCAAGGAAAATCTTTGCGCGCCTGTGTGAAATGGGGAGGCTCCGGGAATTTGGTAGTCAGGGCTGGGCATTCCCACAACACATGCTGAAGATTCAAACGGCACTTGCACTGCTTACAATAGCCAGGTTTGGACTCGCTCAAAAGCGCCCCCTGCCAAAGAGCTTTGAGACTCACAAGGGTGTTTTTGTTGAAAAATTTTGTTTTCAAAAGCTTCTTAGGCATAGTCAGGTCAACACCCTGGGCTAGCAAGTGGCACCCTTCCAAATCCGAAATGCGTTGCCTGACCTGTAACTGGTGCAAACCGGAAATCCACTGCAGCACCTGACGGCAAGTGTCCGGTGCCTGCCAATCAACCTGAAGGGAGCCGCTGTTGTGACGCCAACGACAAGGCTCGGCCGCATCAACACCCAGCTCACTGAGATAGGCCTGTGTGGCGGCGAGAGGACCAGCTACTCGCAACCAAGGGTACTTGCCCCCATGAAGCCTTTGCCACTGCGACCGCCATGCACTGTGGAATTTGTCATGTTCCTGAAGGGCCCACTTGTGGAAAACCCTAGCCACTGCTTTAAAATGGTGCCTTAAAATCGTAGCAAAGGGATCCTCACAAATGTGTCCCATGACCGTGAAAACCAAGGCAAGTGATCCCAGCTTTTGACGCCCGAGATGCTTAGCCGTAATGGTGCGGTACCACCTACGGCGTTTCGGCGAAACTCCTAATGCTTGGTGCCCGAACAGACCAGCCATCCATAGGGAAGCGCGCACAATTCGGATTCTGTGCTGCTGGTTCGGCACCCGCAACTTACACAATTGGGCGTGCCTGGCCTTGGCTTTTTGACGCCTCTGCTCTGCAAGCCCCAAAATGCGTCTTCGGACCCCGCCGGAGGTGACACCCAAGTCTCGGGCAAAAGACTTAACGACAGGGTCCATGGGGCACCTAAGCTTATTGAGGGCTGTGGCTGCCTGTGCAGTGGTCGCCACAAAGCAAGTTTTGTCCATGGAGAGGCTGGCACCCCTGTCGATCAGAGAGCGACGGAGGGTTCTGAACAGTTTAAGGCTTGTGCGGGCAGCCGCTTCCGCGGAAGAATCCACTGCATCAAGACTCAGATCATCAACCCAAACGTCCAAGTTCGTGGCTCCAGTCTTAGAAGTGATGCAAGCTGCAACCGGGTGGATGATGAGCTTTGCAATAGAAGGTGCAGCTGGGCAACCAGCAAGCACTCCTTGCGATGGCCAAATTGGTGGTGCAATGGTACCCTCGGATTGCAAAAACCTAGGCGCCGAATACACTAACCAGGCCTGGTGAAGGATTAGAGGCGGGTAGCCAAGGTCCAAGCCGGTCCTCAACATATCACTGAACCTACATCGATCGTAGAAGTTTTCCAGATCAAGAAATAAAGTGATCATATGTGACTTGGCGTGACGAGTGGCCTCGCCACGCATCAAGCGTCCTAATGCCACATCCAACACTTGGGATCCTGGCAGGGCCTTGTCCCAAGCCGCTTTAGAGGAATACGTCACTTGCCATTCCGAAATTAAATTCCACCGCAGCCGGATGTACGAACGGTAAAGGAAATGGAGGAGAGCAATAGGACGCTCTTTCTTGTCACTCTTAGGCAGCAAGGAAACGAGTGCTACGACAACTTGTGCAGGCCACTCCGCTCGCAACTCACAAGAACGCAAAAAGTCCAACACCGCTTGAATGGCCTCTCCTGACATGTTGCGCAGCATGTCTGCCGTCCAACCGTCGACGCCTGGGGCTTTCTTGGCTGCTTTACGGAAGTACGCGGTGGCCCGCTGCACAGAGATAGGAGGTAAACTTTGAGCCTGGGCGATGGCTCGCTGTTTAACTTCCTCAGCCAAATGCACATCAACTTCCCCAGCATCGGCATCATGCCAGACTGCATGCCACTGGCGCCAACGCAAGTAGATGCGCTCCTGCAGTGGTGATTTCAGAAAGGGCCTCAACGTTTTGCTTTCATGCTGCTTGACACTTTGAAAAAGCGGTCTCATGCCACATTTGCTGGACTGGTCAAGCCATTGTTTGTAAGATTTAGATTGCGCCTGCATCCAAAGTTGAGTATTCTGCTGCAGCTGCTGACGGACAATTGGCACAAGTGAAGAAAGCAGATCATCCGATAAATGGGCAAGTAAGTCTGCAACCTGTTCCGAGCAGGCTTTGGCGGAATCCGGGTCGCCGTGCCAATATTGGATGATGCAGGACACAACCTGGGACCCCAAGGGACACTTCTGAGGGGTTTTTTGACACGCTTCCAGCCACGAAAGCAAACGGCCCCAAAATGCGCACTTTTGACCTCCCCAACCTGCCCTTAGCCTGCCTTGCACTTGCATGGGTGCGCGGATCACGGGAATGTGCACACCTCGGCCTTGGGTATTGCCGTAAACAGATTGTTCCACTGCAGAGGACAGGTCCGCAAATTGCTGGGCAAATGCACGATCCTTAATCTCAAGGCCAAGCACATAAAGATTGTGCTCACTTTGCCGCGGCTCAAACTTCTGCGCCTGCACCTCCTGGGGTTTAAAAGGCTTTACTTGCGGAACGCTGAGCAGGACGTCGGACACCTGCCATTCCCACTCCAAAGCAGCATGTGGCTTGAAGGGAGTGAGCCACTGAGAGCTCACCCTCACAACATGTGACAGTGACCTGGAAACCAAGCCAAAATCAATGCGGCCTCCGCTAGCAATTGTGGGGCCGTCGGGGGCTAACCAGGCTCCTTTCGCTTCTAAGGCAACGTTGGTTGCAGACAAAGTTTCGAAATCATCATTAAAATCTCCTGCCGCAATGTATGAACCCCTAACCGAGGCAAGGAAAGGAATCAAATGCGACATCACAGCAGAATTGGCAGGGCTCTGAAAGCCTTCACCGGACTTCAAGTAGATGTTCACCAGGTAGAGGTCGGTGCCTCGTACCCGCATGGCAACAGAGTGGAAGCCCGCACCTTGGTGTGCAAAGTGGGCCGCCTGCCTGACGTCAAGATGTTTCCGGACACAAATGGCAAGCCCTCCGGAGTAGCCTCCCTTTCCGGTGGCAATAGCAGGTAGCTGGAAGGCCTGGAACCCATGTATGCCGACAGCATTGGCGAGCTGTTCTTGCTTGTCCTCTGATAAATGAGTCTCTTGCAGCAAGAAGACATCTACATGCTGGTCAGCAATCCATTTGGCAATGTCCTTGCGCCAAACAGTGATGTTGGCACTCGTGACACGAAAGGTTCTAGGCTTAGAGGGCTTATGAAGGTTGGCAATGACATCTTCCGAGGCAGAAACAGCCAGCATAGGCTCGTCGCCATGGCAGGCCTGCATGGCAAGGTCTGCTGCGAACCATGGGAAACTGCCCTCCTGGATAAACCCTTGTTCCTCAAGTTCAGAAACAATCTCAACCACTTTATCTTCCTGCACTGGCTGCAATGCCCTCTGCAGACGCTGCCACAGCTCCAGATGACGATCAGCCTTGCAGGTCACCCCCCGCTCGCTCCCATCAAGAGGGGCCGGGACAAGCTCTTTTGCATCATCCCGAAAGGGGGGTAAAGCGGCAGAAGCAACCCCCCATTTTCGAGTCGAAAGTGGGGGGTTGCCAAATCCTGATTTTGGCTCATTTTCCCGCCAGAGCGAAGCCCGCCGCAGTGTGGGTGTGGCCGATGCAGAAACCAACCGAGTGCCGCCAGCGGGGCGCACATCGGGCAAACCTGGGATGCGGCGCGCATCAGAACTGAGGTCTTGCTGGCGACACCAGCGATTATACCTGCGCCTAGACCTTCGGGACTTTGGGGCCTGCGATTCAATATCACCCCTAGCGTTCAGCACAACCTGAGCACATGGAGCAGCCGCAGGGGAAAAGGCCTCAGCCCCATCACTTGGATCGGCATCAACATAGTCACCCAAAATTTCAGGATCGATCCCTCTGAAAAATTTTGGACCCGAAATGTAAACCTGCTGAGGCTGGCTCTTTGCAATGCCACGGTTGGCATCAAACTTGAGAAGGCAATCAGGGCAAAACTGAGTGACATCGCGAAGCACAGTGCTGAGTTCCACACTGGGCTTCATGCAAAGAGCCTCCTGACATGCCACAATGAAGGCAATGGTGTCTGAGTGTGGATGCAAGGCCAACGGTACGCCGACCTCACAAGCAACGCAGCAGTGCGGCCTTGGGCAAAACATTGGGTTAGGGCCCTCAGAAAGAGGGAGAGCACACGGGTCAGGGCTGGGAATAAATTCAAGACAGCCATCATTGCTTGGCATCACACTCGGTCCCCCAGGACCCCGGGCCAGCGGCCCCCCCACCTCCTGATGAAGACTCCCCCTCCTGGTAAAGACCTCCGCCGCCATGGGGGTCCTGGGGGCTCCCTGTAGACCCAGGGGCTGTATTGGAGAAAATTGATCAAGTTGGGCATCAGCTGATAAAGACTCCGGTGCACTCCCAGCCAAAAAGAAATTGGGGTTAGGGCCCTCAGGAGGAGGGGAAGCACACGGGTTCGGGCAAGGAAATGAAACCTCACTCATGGTTGTCTCCTCCACGAGGCCACGGGTGCTCAAACCGAGGTGTGAGTCCTCAAAGGAAGGGAAGGCGCACTGCACAATGAGGTTCAGGCCCGCAGGTGGAGGGGAATCACACAGGCCTGAGCCTTCTTGCACCGAGTCCTCAGGACCCTCACGCCCAGGTTTAGCCCCAAGGATCTTGCCTGAAAACAGAGATGGGCCGGGCAAGGAACTTGAAGAAAAATTGGGGTTAGGGCCCGCACAAAACGGGGAAGCACACGGGTTAGGGACCTGAAATGTCTCTAGCCCCCTTAAGCTCCCACCCTCGGGCGTCAAAATGACAGGGATCACACGCTTGCGCTGGCCGGAGGTCTCAAAAGCGGTGGAGCTGAAAATCTTGCACACAGATTGACCTGAAAGCACATAAGGATCTGCCAACACCACCTGAGAAACTGGAACACACGGCCGCCAAGTGAAAACGCACTGGCTGCACACTGCCTGCAGGGAAGGTTGAGGCCGAGGGGAAACAGGTAAAGGCGCAAGGCAGCTTGAGCACTCCACGGCACTGGACTCAGAACCCAAACCCTCACACGAAGACTCGAAATCCCCAACACAACCTCCTAAAACCCACCCTTGCAGTGCTGAGGGTTCGGCATGCAGACGGCCCGCACGGCTTGAAACCAACGCGGCCTTTGCACAAGGCTGGCACATGTCATACCCTAGGCCGCCTTCCAACGAACTCACAGTTCGTGAGACAACAAGCGGCGCAGCACAGAGCAAACAAGGACTGCAAAAATATTGGCTGTAAACTGGCACCTCCGAAAAACGCTGACATAAAGATCGGCTCAAAAACAGATTGCAGAAATCTCCAAGGCCTGGTCCAGGACCGGGTTCATCCGCACTGGAGTGTGGCCCTAAAGGTGGGAAAGGTCGGGATTTTAGGGCCGGCAGCAGCCCCGAATCAGGAAAGTGTACATGTTTTGCACGGCTTCGGCCTTCAATCAAAACACCCCGATCTTGATCAAGGTAACCACCAACCCTAATCCCAGACCCCTATCCCTGAGTCCGACCCCTACTGCGCGAACGCGGCTTCTCACGTGTCCCATCCTGGACAGGCTGCTGGATCCCCTGCGGCTGGGAATTCGATGCTGGCGGCTCTTCAACACTGTTGCTCAGCCGGGTGGCTTCTGCCGGGGCCTGCTCTGTATCAATGTCCATGCTGCCCTCTAAGAGAGCCTGCTGCTCACTGCTAAGGGTGATACCACACTGAGTCAAGGCTAAAAGCACAGTCGCTTTGTCGGGCACGGACGGAGATTCAGCACCTGATTGCACCTTGGCTTCAAGATCCTTTTGAAGCTGCGTCACCTCGGATTGCTTATCAGACAGCTCAGTTTGGACATTTTTCATCTGATCAAGAAGGTCAGCGTACACAGCTTTTGCCCGGTCAATCTTGATTTGAAGTCCGGCTGATTTCTGGATGAGCTGGCGCAGCTCACTGGAACTAGACTTAAACTTCTTAGTTGCCGAGAGCATCAGCTCTGTGGCCGTGGGTTCTGGTGCACGGGGCTCCAAACTTTCAATGGCCTTCTTCAACGAATCTGGCAGCTGATCCATGTGCGCCTTCACAAGTGACTTGAGATCTGCAGGCTCAGCATGATTGGGGTCCTGGAATCCAAGCTGTTGCAAGAGGGACTTCTGCTCGGGAGAAGCAGAAGCCCACAGGGCTTGCGTAGCAGCCTCACTGTCCTTCATTTCAGGATGCTTGCCTTTGCCTTTGCCCTTGCCCATGCTGCCCAAGAAACCCGTGAAGGGAAGCCCTGGGGGAGGCTCAGGCTTGGACTCTTCCTTCGGCTTCCAGCCTGCTGCCACAAGCCCTTGCTGCACCTCCGGGGAAAACTTATCCCACAGTGAAAGCAATGCCTTATGAATCTTGGGACCAGGGCTGCGAGGCTGTGATCTTTGAGGCCTGGCTGCCTCAACTGCACGATCCTTCCAGACACGCGCTGCAGGACCTCGCTTCACACCTGGCCAGCGTTGGCCGCACGCCTTGCAGCACTCCAGTTTATCAGCGCCGATACGGTCACTCCAAACCCAGGCACCACATTTGGCGCAGACCGTATACGCACGGTTTCCAGTCATGCTGGCTGTCCCAGTGTACTTGCAAGAAAATCCTCGGCTGTACGTTTTGCAACAAGCAAACGGGCGTTTTTGCAAGGCCCAAAATCCAAGAAAATTCTGCACAAGAAAACAAGGATTGGTTCACAAGCTGCAAGAAGAGTTTGCAAGCAGTTTCAAGTGTTGCGGCTCTATGGCGCTACTCTATTGCACTTCAGGGCTCTCCCTGGAACTGCCGCTACCCCTGCGCGCCCGTGCGGGTCAGCCCGCCTACGAGGAAACACAGAGATTGGTTTTGAGGTCTCTTGAGGGCCCACCCTTAGATACGGCCTCAGGAGCCCAGCCACGACGGCAACAGCGCGGCGCTCGCCACTTGAACCACAACAGCTTGAGCCAAAATGGGATTTTCTCGGTCTTGCGCACAGAGTCGCGGCCCGTGAGGGCAAGTCTGAAAGCTGTACTCTGACAGCCAAAGAAGCAGCTTCCTTGTGTTAAGGAACGCTCAGGCTAGGTCCTACTCTCTAGGACCCCCGACCTCCCAGTTCTTGCTGGTGAGGTACGCGGAGGGAACTACTTCAGGTCCTAACACAGGTCCTACCTCCCGGTCCCTGCCAGTGAGGTTGAAGAAGCAGCTCACTCAGCCTGTAGGCCCTTTCCCTCCCACCACTTGGGAGGTTCTAGGAAGCCAGTCCCTCCCAGGGAGAACCAAGACCAACAAGGGCCGCTTTCTCCAGGGTGGGCCAGACCCCCTAGTTGTGAAGAGCTTTAGGTGAGCTGGCCGTGCCCCGCTGCTCGGTAGGGAGGAGAACCCCCCAAGGCTTGGAGCAGAGAACCTAAGACTCACGAGCTTGGGTTGGACGCTGGGCGGCAACTGAGGTGGCCCTTGCGTTCTCGCTCTTACTAACAAGGGCCAGAGCACCCATGCCGCAGCAGCTCTGGGCACTCGGCTACCTCTGCCAACCAACTCCACCCCAGTAACGGGCAGTGGAAGCAAACTGCCTTGGCTAAAAGGCTCGAGCAGCAGAGTGACCACTGGCCCCCTGTCTGCCGAGAGAAACCTCAACTCGGAGGGATCCGCCGCGAGGCTCTGCACGATCCGCGCCTAACTCACAGAGCTGTGCAAGCGGTGTTTGCACTGAAAAGGCGAGGCCCAAACCAAGGCCAGGCCAAAACTGAGAGGGTCTATGCAGAGACAGTGAGCGCGCACTGCCTCTGCACTGCGGTTGGGTACTGGCCCCCGGCGCGGGCCTGTTCACGCTCACAAGGCGACCTTAGCCAACCGTCTACCCTCGGCAGCTGAAACCAAAACCAAGGCGAAAAAGTCAGCCGGCACTAAACCCTCTCAATGAGCGCGAGGGCAAACGCACCCCTTACTATGCACAAACGCGCAGGAGTCGACGCTCCCCTCATCAAGCGCGGGGACCACGCCGCACCAGCTGACCCATCACCCTTGCTCGGGTTGCAGCTCAGGCAGGACCCACGGTCTGGACAGGCCTGGGAACCTGCTGCCAATAAAGAAGCAAGCGCCTAGCCGCACTTGCCATGCCACCCTGAAAAGGAGTGGACTAAGGAAAATCCCAAATACTTGGCTCAGCTCGACGCCAAGCACAGGGACGCAAGAGCCCGCAGTAACTCCTGCAAATGTGACACCTGCCCGCAGACAGGTTCGGCCCAACCAAGCTTGAAGGCGTACTGCAAGGCCCTCAAGCGGATGACCGAGGCTAAGGGAGCTAAAAAGGGAGATCACCTCGAGGCTGGTGAGATGATCTTCCTGCATGTCCAGAATGCAAGCTCCTGTATTGGCGGCTCACTACAAGGCCCACCGCCGCCCTAAAAACAACCCTAAACCCTACCAAAGCCGCCAAGGGAAACCACCTGGAGGAGCCTCCACCACCTTGGTGGTCCTCACGCTTGCCGTCACTTACCCACACCACACATGTAGGCAATCCTAACCTTCTCGTTGCTTGTCGGTAAAGACCTGCCTCCATCTGTTCTCCTGCCCAGGTAGGCATGGTCCCAGGAGTGCACTGCATGCATGGCCGCACGTAGTGAAAGCAAACGACTAACACAGCTGACTCTGGTCTCATGCAGTAAGTCCAGGGGCACCGACTGGGTGCTTGCTCAAGTTTGCCTGGGGTGAGCTCGCAGCGTAGAGACTGCCACCCGCTCCAGACTGCTCACCAGCTTGGCCCGGCCCTGGGTGCTTAGTGTCCCTGCACCAAGGAAAACCCTCGAAAAGCCGTGGCCTTTGACCGTGAAGACAGAAGGGCGAGCACCCCAAACTTGAGCCACAATGTCCCCCCTCGTAGGGTGGGTCCGCGTCTGGCGTTGCTCTACCACCCACCACAGGGGGACGTACCCCCTTGGCGCGGTGGACAGTTCCCCCGAGGGCCGAGCCCTTTCCGGTGGGAGCTGGCAAGTCCCTTGGGTGGACGTATCCCCTTCGTGAGGTGGATTGGTCCCCCGAGGGCTGAACCCTTATCGGTGGGAACAGGCAAGTGGGAGTGATGGCCCGAAGAAGCACAGCTACAAAGCCTGGGATTCACCTGTTTGGGGTCTCTTCAGCACACAGTTAGAGCCCAGGACTGATTGCAGACAACTACTTCTCCGACCACTGCGGTCACTCGAGCCAGACCTTGAGCCAAAATGGGATTTTCTCGGTCGTGGGCACTGAGGCGCGGCCGCCGAAACGGCAAGTTCCGTCTGCTACGGGCTGTGTCTTACAGCAAAAGGAGCTTCCTTGTGTTAAGGAGCCCTCAGGCTAGTTCCTACCTAGGACCCCCGACCTCCCAGTCCCCGCTGGTGAGGTTCGCGGAGGAGACTACTTCAGGTCCTAAGCTCTAGGTCCTACCTCCCGGTCTGCGCCGGTGAGGTTGAAGAAGCAGCTCACTCAGCCTGTAGGCCCTTTCCCTCCCAACATTAGGGAGGTTCTAGGAAGCCAGTCCCTCCCAGGAAGAACCAAGACCAGCAAGGGCCGCTTTCTCCAGGGTGGGCCAGACCCCCTAGTTGTGGAGAGCTCTAGGTGAGCTGGCCGTGCCCCGCTGCTCGGTAGGGAGGAGAACCCCCCAAGGCTTGGAGCAGAGAACCTAAGACTCACGAGCTTGGGTTGGACGCTGGGCGGCAACTGAGGTGGCCCTTGCGTTCTCGCTCTTACTAACAAGGGCCAGAGCACCCATGCCGCAGCAGCTCTGGGCACTCGGCTACCTCTGCCAACCAACTCCACCCCAGTAACGGGCAGTGGAAGCAAACTGCCTTGGCTAAAAGGCTCGAGCAGCAGAGTGACCACAGGCCCCCTGTCTGCCGAGAGAAACCTCAACTCGGAGGGATCCGCCGCGAGGCTCTGCACGATCCGCGCCAAACAACAGAGCTGTGCATGCGGTGTTTGCACTGAAAGGCGAGGCCCAAACACGGCCAGGCCAAAACTGAGAGGGTCTATGCAGAGACAGTGAGCGCGCACTGCCTTCTGCACTGCGGTTGGGTACTGGCCCCCGGCGCGGGCCTGTTCACGCTCACAAGGCGGCCTTAGCCAACCGTCCACCCTCGGCAGCTGAAACCAAAACCAAAGCGAAAAAGTCAGCCGGCACTAAACCCTCTCAATGAGCGCGAGGGCAAACGCACCCCTTACTATGCACAAACGCGCAGGAGTCGACGCTCCCCTCAACAAGCGCGGGGACGACGCCGCACCAGCTGACCCATCACCCTTGCTCGGGCTGCAGCTCAGGCAGGACCCACGGTCTGGACAGGCCTGGGAACCTGCTGCCAATAAAGAAGCAAGCGCTTAGCCGCACTTGCCATGCCACCCTGAAAAGGAGTGGACTAAGGAAAATCCCAAGTACTTGGCTCAGCTCGACGCCAAGCACAGGGACGCAAGAGCCCGCAGTAACTCCTGCAAATGTGACACCTGCCCGCAGACAGGTTCGGCCCAACCAAGCTTGAAGGCGTACTGCAAGGCCCTTAAGCGGATGACCGAGGCTAAGGGAGCTAAAAAGGAAGATCACCTCGAGGCTGGTGAGATGATCTTCCTGCATGTCCAGAATGCAAGCTCCTGTATTGGCGGCTCACTACAAGGCCCACCGCCGCCCTAAAACCAACCCTAAACCCTACCAGAGCCGCCAAGGGAAACCACCTGGAGGAGCCTCCACCACCTTGGTGGTCCTCACGCTTGCCGTCACTTACCCACACCACACATGTAGGCAATCCTAACCTTCTCGTTGCTTGTCGGTAAAGACCTGCCTCCATCTGTTCTCCTGCCCAGGTAGGCATGGTCCCAGGAGTGCACTGCATGCATGGCCGCACGTAGTGAAAGCAAACGACTAACACAGCTGACTCTGGTCTCATGCAGTAAGTCCAGGGGCACCGACTGGGTGCTTGCTCAAGTTTGCCTGGGGTGAGCTCGCAGCGTAGAGACTGCCACCCGCTCCAGACTGCTCACCAGCTTGGCCCGGCCCTGGGTGCTTAGTGTCCCTGCACCAAGGAAAACCCTCCAAAAGCCGTGGCTTTTGACCGTGAAGACAGAAGGGCGAGCACCCCAAACTTGAGCCACAATGTCCCCCCTCGTAGGGTGGGTCCGCGTCTGGCGTTGCTCAACCACCCACCACAGGGGGACGTACCCCCTTGGCGCGGTGGACAGTTCCCCCGAGGGCCGAGCCCTTTCCGGTGGGAGCTGGCAAGTCCCTTGGGTGGACGTATCCCCTTCGTGAGGTGGATTGGTCCCCCGAGGGCTGAACCCTTACCGGTGGGAACAGGCAAGTGGGAGTGATGGCCCGAAGAAGCACAGCTACAAAGCCTGGGATTCACCTGTTTGGGGTCTCTTCAGCACACAGTTAGAGCCCAGGACTGTTTGCAGACAACTACTTCTCCGACCACTGCGGTCACTCGAGCCAGACCTTGAGCCAAAATGGGATTTTCACACCCCCTCTTGGACTGATGCGGCACCTAGTGTCTTTTGAGCACACTTTACAAGCTCTAGACCTAGCTTTTCAGGATAGAACCCTGAATCTTTTAATTCCACCTGTACATGTTCATGCACTTGGTCACATTCCCTTTTAGGAAACACTTTGACCCAGCGTTTACTGTTCGTGGCAAAGTACCACCGTTTAAACACACAGTCGTACGCACAGCGGTCTACCACAATACCCTCAGAAAGCCCCAATTCTGAAGCAACCTGAAGATACCGCGGGTCCTTCCAGAGGTCGTTCTGCAGAGGCCACTCTTGAGTCAACAACAAGCGTTCACTCCGAGCAACCGGTTTCAACAAACCTTCAAGAAGTTCCCAAGCACGCTGATGCAACTTCTTCTTCTCTTCCCACTTCTCTTGACTGTACTTGCGCCACCCGCGGTAACGCAAACGACACCCAGTGGTACAGGGAGTGGAGATATGGCAGTAGATCTTCGTCTTCAAGCCACAACTCAACACAGAAAACAACTCCTTCAGAAAACACTGCGTCTGCTCAGAACAAAAGTCAAGCTTTTCAGTGATGCCCACATAGGCAATCTCAAGCTTCTCACATGCCTTCTGTAAGGCACTTTCTTCCTGGCAGAACAGTTCAACGACCACAAAGGTGACCTGGTTCTTCGCCACAGCTTCACACAGTGAAACGTACTCCTCAGGAACAAAAGAACGGTTTACCGGCTCTTCTGCAGTCAGGCGTTCCAGCTCAAACTCACCCAACTCGTCTTCAAAAGAAACCAAACCGGTTACCTCGTAGAGGTTGTCCAGCTGCTCCTGAAAAACCATACTCTTGGTCAGGCCATCGGAGGCATTATATGCTCCGGCCACAAACTCGAGGATCACTCTCCCCGACTGAACCATCTGCTGCAGGAAAGCACACCGCAACTCCAGGTGACGAACCCTTCTCAAGAGTCCCTCCATTGAAGCAATCGCCTTTGCCGACTCAGAATCGGTACAAATCCGGATCCAAAAGCTTCCGGTATCATCCTCAGGCAATCCCTCCAAAAACGACTGTTGAAGCAACCCTGCAAACAAAGCCTCTTTCACAGTCTCTACCAAAGCACTCAATTCAGCCTCGGCACTGCTCAGGGCCACAACCGTCTGTTTACGGCTAAAACTCTTCAGCAGGTTGCACTGCCAGCAGATAATCGCCCCACTCACAGAGGGCAAATTCCAGCTAGCATCACAGAAACAATCGATCACACGCGTACTTTCCGAAGGGCGATAGTTCACCCACTGTGCCGGGATCCGCTGAACCCGATTCCCAAGCGTGAGAATCCAACGCAGCACAGCTCGAATACACGCTTCACTCCTGGAGTCTGGGTTGCTCTGGCTCCGGGCCAGAAAACCTACAACAAACTGCAAATCAGCTCTTGTCAAAGCTAGCCACGACAGTTTGCCCAACACGCGCCGGTAGCGCTGATAGGCCTCATGCGTGATCGGGGTGGATTCCAGACTGGTCCACAAACGCTCAAGCTTGGGGAGTTTCGCTCCCTTCGTGATTTGATACTCTTCCGCACAGCTATGGAGCATCCCGGGTTTGAGTCCGAAGTACAAGTCTCCGGTCTTCCTCTGATAAATGTTTCTCCCAAGGAAGGAGATCACCGATTTCTCTCCCGGTTGAAGCGTTCCCGTGCGCTTCATCTTGAACACTTTACTCAGTTCCTCAAACACTTTCTCAGCTACACTCGCAACCGTGCTGAAAACCAAGATGTCATCTACATAGGCCAACACCAACACAATGGCATCCTTGCCTTTCTCCTTGATCACCTTGCGATACACAGTGCGGTCAGCAGTAACAAAGAAACCAAGTTTTCTCAGTGTTTCTCCTAGCTCACGAAACCAAGCCAAAGGCCCAATCCGCAAACCATTCATGGCACGCTTCAGCAGACAATGCACACGTTCACCTGACACTGTCCTACAGTTCTCCGGCAGCTTCACCACCTCAGTAGAAAACAGCTTAGCCTGCATAAAGGCCACAGAAATATCTCCCGAAATCACCTTCCCTCCGAAATGCGCATACATCCCCAACAGACACCTCACAGACTCTAAGGTAGTAGTAGGAGAATAGATGCCATCAGCTAAAGCAGAGGTGGGCCCTTTAAAGTCACGCACAACCAAACGGCAGCGCACACGCTTGTGCCCGTCCTTGTAGTGCAACACCCACCTGGTGGAAAGCACTCTCCTCTTAGCTTCCCGCACAAGGCGAAACGCCTCCTTCTCAGACACAACCTGGCACACACCAAAGTGGTCCAGTTCCTCCATTTCAAGACGCATCCCTTCCCCAAGTTTCTTCTCCTCAAGAACCTCCCCAGTATACTCATCAGCAGCCCCAGAAGGAACCTCAACCTTCACCTTGGACCCTCCAAACTTCAAAGTAAACTCCAACTTGGCCGCCCTAGACCCTTTAGCGTCCTTTGCCGCGAACACAACCTCAGGTCTAGAACACATGGAGTACAAAGCATGGTCCTCCAGCCAGCTGATCGCCACCTCCATGGGATCATCATCGTCGGCCGGCTGCATGTCCACATCGTACAAAGGTGGGGCCTCGTTCTCTCCTGCAGGGGGCCCTTCAGGGAGTACCTCTTCCTCCTCAACTGGAGAAGGATCATAGTCCATAAGCTCATCCTCCAAGAGCTCAGCTGGAGCCTCCGGCTCCGCACTCCCCCTCTCAACTAGATTACCCTTAGGCTCTCCAGGCTGAAAGGCTTCGGGGGGCTTCAGGTCTAAGGAAACAGGACGCTCTAAAACGTTGTCTTGCCTAGAAGGGGCACCCGAATCAGCGGCTTGTACCACCAACTCCTCAGGATACAGGTAAGGCTGGTCCGGCCGAAAGGCCGACATAACCTCGACCTCATCAGGCCGATCAAGAGGGAGCACACGCACTCCTCCACCATTGGGCTTAGCAGGCCCTAGGTACATACACGGGATGAGGCGGCGGCCTCGATTCTCTGGCTTCTGCTTCGCAGGTTTGGCAAAACCCTTGCACCCAAAAGGAAACGTCTTCGTTACTGGAAGATGTTGGCGTCTCAGCCTTTCAATTGGCGTGGTTTGCGACTTCGAGGTCGCATGCAGGTTCCTTGTCCTAGCAACATATCTCAAAGCTTCCTTGTACAACAAACCACCCAGCCGGAGCTTCTTCTCCAGCGTAGTTTCTAGCGTCAACCAATTCACCCAGAAGGCTTCCTTCAAGTGTCGCACACCTACCTCCACAAGCCCTTTCGACTGCGGCCGTCCTTTCGGCACCGCGTCTATGTGCAACGAGAGGCCTGGGTATGAGCGGTCTTTTCCCACCTTGTTCCAAAGCGAGATCAGAGACGCTTCATTATCCATCCTCAGCACAACATGCTGACCTTGAATACCTGCGGCGGCCAGCTCGGCGTTTATACACCGTGCAACATGCCCTGGATCACCTCCTGTGGGGTAGGGCACAGCGAAACAATATCCGCTAAGCTCGTGCACCACAATGCACACTCTCAGGTCTTTCGTAAAGAACAAGAAGTCGCTTAAGAAGCTTGCTTGCGGAATTGAAGGATCTTTGCGCCTTCGCGCTGGAATCACTCCTCGACTGGACACACACAAAGAACACGACGGCAGATAGGGCTGATGGCCCCGAGCAACGTGCTCCTGACACTCTTTATCCTCCAGTGGAACATGAAGTTCCCCTTCTTCAGAAATATCCCCAGCATCTTCAGCAGCAGGCTCGGCTTCAACAACCGGTGCTGGAGCTGAGGCTTGGGCGGGTTCCGCCTGCCTTGGTGGATCACCATCCGGAATCAACTCTTCATCGGAAATCGTCACTTCCACCGGAAGTCCACGCATCATGCACAAACGGTGTGGCGGCTCAGACACTTTCCCTAAGCATCCGAAGACCTCAAATGTGACCATGTTTGCTAAGACCTCAGAATCCAAGGCCTTTAGTGTAAGTGCTGGAAATACAAGGACTTGGACAATCATGTAAGTTGAATGAAATGCATGTCAATATATATGATGTATAAAATGTATTCAATCCAGGAAATGCATGTCATTCCCTGTATTTCTCAATATTCATATGTTGATATACAGGTCAAACAATCAGTATATATGGTCCAAAAAATGTGTTAATAGGTTTGTTTGTTCTTTCCGAAATGCTTTAAAAAATATTCATATCCGATGCAGATTCGCTGAAAAGATCAGAAAGATCAGTTAAATAAGTATGTAAAATGAATCAGTCGTAGAATACGTTTGCAAGTTCTTTCCCAAATGCTTTGAAGATTATTCATATCCGATGCAGATTCGCTGAAAGGATCAGAAAAATCAATCAATAAGTATGTAAAAAAATCAGTCCTAGAATAAGTTTCAAGGTTATTTCCCAAATGCTTTGGAAATTATTCATATCCGAAGCAATATATATATATATATATATATACGTCCAGCATTCTTTCGAACTTCTTTTCCTGGCTTTGCAAACCCGAAGGTAGGCCTTAGGCCGTGGGCACGGGTTTTATTCCCGGTGGGTGCCCCACAAATTCTGGTGAAGAAGACTTTGGCCAGCTCAAACCTCCACCTCAGGGAGAGTACAGTGTTCAGGTTCAGGGCTCAGGGTTTAGGACTGAAGGGTTCAGGCCATATATATATATATATATATATATATATATTTATTTAGAGAGAGAGAGAGAGAGAGCTGTAGGGTTGCCGGGCCTGGGTCTGGTTCACGAGTGGCATGTCTTGGATGAGCCGATCCAGTTGAGACATGCTGGGCTCCTCCATTCTCTTGATGTCGTCATCTTGGATAAGGCTCCGAGGGAAATATATGTATATATCTATATATACATAAATTAATTCAGCTAAAGGCGAAAGCTCCTGCTATGTATATATATAGATAGGCTTCACAAGAACCATTATTATTATAATTATAATCAGTTCATATGGCATATGTATTTACATATTTATATATCTGTCTGTTTCTTATATATTTATTATATATATATATATAATATGCAGCCTAGCGACAGAGGTATGGGACCAAATTCCCGAAGCACAACAGCAGCTCGTCGAGGGCCATGACGATGTCGCATAGCTTGTGCTCCAGTGCATAACCCATAGCGGATTCGATGAAGCGGTCGCATGTCCTCAGATGCCGAGAAACAAAAATCTTGTCATCTTAAGCTCCACCCGCAAGAAATACAAAACGGAGAATATGTCAGAAAGTTGAATAGTTATTGATAAAGGTTTGATTTCACGTGACAAGGTCACAAACAACATATATATATATATATATATTTATGTATAATATTATGTATAATTAATAATAATAATACTATATATATATGTATAAATATAAATATATATATTTATTTATTTATATTTATTTATTTATATATTCTATATATATATATATATATTGATATTAATGTATATAAAAAGAATCATATATTATACTCATATATCTATATATATTATATGAGTGCTTGGCCAGATTCTCTGGGTTCGACATGCCCGTGAGGGCTACCACCGTTGGGCAAGTCACTCTCGTCAGGAAGCGATTCACCCACTTGCCGTGAGGCGTATAGTTGCCCATGGCAAGCCAATGCAACCGGTCCTTCTCTGCAATTGGCAGTCCGTGTACCAACACTGTCATCCTGTCCCAGCCATGCCGTTCCAGGTCGTTGACCGCCTTTGCAGCTCTCGATCCCCAGCCGAGCAGCTCCATCTTCACCATCCATGTTGGCCCTGCCATGCCGAGAGGTAAGAGTGGGAAAAACCTCAAGGCACCAAAATTTAATTAACTGCTTGAGCATCATATATTTGCATGTAAGCAGGCATGTGACACTTCAGTCCTGCTGCAGCCCCCCGTGAGTGAACTGACTGCATCCGAGGGGTTTGGGGTTTAGGCTTTAGGATTCACGGGCAGGGGTTTAAGGTTTAGGGTTCAGGGCTTCAGGGTTTCGGGTTCAGGGGTTTGGGGTTTTGGGTTTAGGGTTTACATCTATATATATATATATATATACATAGATACATATATGTATATACATATACATATATATATATATATATATATTTCAGGAAGTCTCGGATGCAGGAGAACTGTTTTCACGAGCTCGCTATCTGCTCCGGAGCTCTCGTTCATGCACGTGCAAGCATGGCCCGCCAGTGCCGTCAGTGACCTTGCATCAAAGCCTGCAGTCGCAGCAACTGCTTGGAGAGGATCTGATTCTCGACCGTGCTTCGATGCGAGGATTTGGCAATATCCACAGCCACTCCAAGAGCCCCCTCTTCAGCATACGTATGGAAAAACCTGAAGTTATAACTTCAGCTGCATATTAGCTGGACTGAAAATACATATAACAAACTCATATATATATATATATGGTAGTCGCTGGAATATATATATATATATATATATGTATATGTATCTACCAGCTACAAGATATGTTATCACTTATAAACAGTCGCACCATGAAAGGAATTGTCCTTGAGTAATATATATATATATATATATCATCCTCGTAGCGGGTCTCGGCAAGCTCCATGACCATGTGCTGCAGCATGTGGTGCTTCGGTCTCAGGCTCCACATAAACCTTGGGCAGGGTAGAAGTACTGAAATTTTTAAATAGATGGATACCGCCAGCTTCAAAAATGTGGGGAGAGAGACAGAGAGAAAGAGAGAGAGAAATATATAAAAAGACACAGACCCAAAACTCTTTTCACATAGAATTAGACAGAATATTAATCAGCTGATACAGGTGCGGGTTGGTGGAGGTGGCTGCACAGTGCATATAGGTCTCCAGGAATCGAAGGCCCAGGCTGCGGATTTCCACGGCTTCCTCGGCATCGATGGGGATTCATATATTATGTGTCATGCACTTAATATATATATATATATATATATATATATTTGTTAAGATGCAACTTTATTGTATATTAACACATATATATATGTATACATATGTTATACATTACATACTATTTAGCATATGTACTTTATTATATATTATTACTATTTCAGAATTATTATTACCATTATTATCATATAATTATTATATCATTATCACTATCATATATATATGCATATATCTATAAAGGTATAGTTTAAATAATATATAGATATATGTATATATATATATGTAATATATCTTTTATACTATATATAACGAGTATACATATATATATATATATCATATTCCAAAGTTTGACAGAGAAGCCTCCTCCGTCAAGAACCTGTTGCCTTGCTCCACACGGTTGTACAGCTCCGACAGGAGATGCACACAGAGACTCGCTCTCAGGAGCTCCAGATCAGCTGGTGCTTTCTTGCTTTCCTCTGAGAGGATAGCAGCCAGAAACGACGTGATGATTCTGCTGTGGTGGGCCTTGGACTGGTAAAATATCTGCTCCAGGTCGGATTTCAAGAGAAAGTGTCTGAATCGCGGCATAGCAACCCTGACCTTCACTTGCTTTTGCCAGCCTTTGAACCTAAGGAATAATGCCCGGAGAGCCTGATCTTTGGTCAGGCCGGCACCACACACTTCCCGGTCCAGCAAGACTTTCATTGCCGAACCATTAGCAAAAAGACCAACTCCAAGATGGGCCGTGTGCATCCAGCACTGCTTAAGAATGTGCATGCTAAAACCTGGCATCCAGATAAGCGGCGAACTTTCCGGGGAGTCCAGCACCGGAAGCACATTGGCCAGAAAGTCCACATTGCTCCGCCTGGTTCGCATCCAGGCAGCGGAAAGGCCAAATTGGCCGTAACTCATCGGGCCACTTGCCAGGGTGCACTTGCACTTGTAGCACACTTCCTTGCTCGTCGGTGTTGCTTTCAGACCCAGGCAATCAACGAAAAACTTCCAGTCGCCTCGGAGTTCTGTCACCATAGGACTGCCTGGCATGCGAACAAGTTTCTGCAGGCTCTCCACCACGAACCTCCACAGCGGCTGCTCGGTGGATCGGCCAGCACTGAACCGATCTTGCAAGAAAAACAGAGGGAACCTCGAGTAGGCAAGACCATTGTGCTCGGACATCACGAATCCCATGAAAGCTCCAAGAAGATGATCGCCGTATTTAGTAAACTGGGCAGAGTCCCCATACAAAAACAACGGCTCGCTCTCCACAGCTTTTCCAGGATGTGGTGTGTCCAATTTGGCCCAGTATCGCTTGGTGGAATCTGCTTTGGGGGCTAGCCCTTGCTCGTGGAGCCACGGAACGAGTTCGTGCGGGGCGACACAGGGAATTTGCCTCATTGCACCAAATAATAAATATCAACTTATATTGTGTGTTAGGCATACACCTAGGCAATCTATATATATATATATATATATATATCACACACATCTATCTATATATATATATATATATTTATGTAGTTGTCTAGCTATATATACTTATATATATATATAGATAATATAAGACCCAAGATAAAGGATTCCGTGTGACCCTGCACTCAAGGTGCAGCATCGTAGGCTTGCCCTGGTCGTCGAGGCCCGGTGCTTCCACCCAGTGCACAGGCACCTCGTCGTTGATTTTCTTGTTTAAATAAAACATATGTGTAATTAATGTGTAGAAACGGATAGCAGAATGTTTGCCATCATAGCTGTATTAATTGTATGTGTATCTACTTATATGTGTAGTCATTATATATATATATATGTATGTATATATATGTGTGTATATATGTATATATATATATATATGGATGCAAGCCAGGTGTCGGGCGACTTGAACTGTCGAAAGGCATCCCTGTGGATGTTCCCCGCATGCTTGCCCTGAGCTCCAGTAGCAGCCAGTTTAAGCACATCGGGCGGTGTAGCTTTGTCGAAGACCTTGCTGATGCAAGCAGGTTTCCCTGGCTTCTACCGGAGCCCTCCCGCCCTCCCCGACCCAGCTTAACCCTGAAACCCGATGCTGTGGGAGCAACTGCAACAGCCGAGCCGATTAGAGCGAGCTGCCTGCTGGATGGCTCCGCATATGTCCCTCGCTGCAGCCATGGAGATATCCTCAGTTTAAATAGAAATAACCTAAACCCTAAAACCTCAAACCCTAAACCCATATATGTTATTATACACATACTTATGTATTCTAGTCCCCCTGCAAGCGAAGGCACACCACCACCCACCTTCTCCAGCAAAATGGCCGAGATAGGGTCGCCTGCGAAGGGGGAATCCGGAACACTAAACATACTGTCGGATTGAAAGATGGATTCTCACAGATGCAGACACTGCAATCTGGCACTGAAGGATACCCACTTTTTCCCCTCATGGCTGCCGCTGCAGCGAGTCGATCTTCCGTCGGCCAAAACTAGCGATCAGACACCAAAGGCCCCGGCAGTGCTTT
>CAJNDT010004024.1:70000-72500 GCA_905221615.1 Symbiodinium sp. CCMP2592
TCCGGATGCAGTCAAAGCTCTCTTCTCGAGACTGTTGTCCTTGAAGGCCAGGGCGGTAATCTCGTCCGGCACATCGCAGCCGCCTGGTGATATTTTCCAATACACAGACACATATATGATTCTTATATCAACATATATATATATATATATATTTATATTTATTTATATGTATGTTGCTACCATATCTGTGCACACATGTACTTGACCTTAACACCGAAACCACTATACCCGGGATATATATATATATATATATCGTTTGTTATATATATCTATATCTATATATATATATATACATATATATATATATATAACCGTTGAATATATATATATGTATATATATATGTACATATATATATATATGTATACTGAGCCAAGCAGCTTTTGAGCCCACGGGTCATCCGCATCCATGCAGCATGCTCAGCCTTCTCCTCCGGGCTCTTCTCCTTCTTCTTCTTGCCTCCGTCTGGTGCCCCGTCCGAGTTGGCCCGCTGGCTCTGGTCATCGCTCCGCATCTTGCCGACAAGGGTCAAGAGCTGGTCCCGGTACAACCCGTAAAGCTCCTGCCTGCTCAGGTCCTCCAATTGCTTTTCCTCTAGCGAGGCCTGGCTGGGCGAGGCGGTGGGCTTTTCGTCAAGCGAGCTCTGGCTGGAGCCCGTGTGGAAGAGCTCGTTCCTCTCCTTTAAGGGTTGTTAGTAAATATGCATCTAGAGTACATGTTCTAATGCCAGACTTCTTCTGGGTAGATGTCTATATATAACATAAAGATCTATGTATGTACATGTACATATATATATATACACATACATGCACATCAGACACGAATGGAAATAAGTCTATAAGACGATCTATGTGTACATGTGTGTATATATATAGTACATATATGTATATACAGCATATATAGCATATATATATATATATATATACATATATATATGGAGAACATGCTTACACTTATCGTAAATCATGGATACACTGTCCCTCTGCCTGGCTCGGGGGGAGCATCTCTGCAAACTTCTGGGTCAACTCGTCGACCTCCTTCTTGCAGTCCTGCCCCGCCTGCTTCTCCTTCTCGGCCTTGTCCATATTATCCTTCTTCTCCTGCTCCATCTGTTCGTCGAGCTCCTTGATCAGGCCGTCCAGGTAGTCCTCCGGGATCGGGTCGCTGTTGTCGACCTGGTCGGCCAGAGATGCGAGACATGTTGAACCCCAAACCCTAAACCCTAAACCCCCTATATTAATCATCCATATATACGGCCGTGTGCCTCAGCAGCAGTGGCCCCAGTCTTCGGAGACGTGGGCTCACGGAAATCCGTTGCCTGCATATATATATATATATATATGTATATATATATAAGCTTAATATACAAACGAGGAATATAACTGTATATATAGATATACAGACACATACACACGATATGTATATACAGTACTTGACACCCGCCTTGCCCCTGCGGAGGGAATCCGGCACCGTTGCCTGCACGTGTTCTCGGTCCGTTGAATTTATAGTATATATGTATACATATATATATATATATATTACATGTTGTCGTGTATCTAACCGAGGGCAACGACCAATCTCATGAATAAGACCAGGTGTCTTGTCATATTCACTCTAGAAGGAAACAAGTATATGTAACATGTGTCACGGTACTACAATTGTTAGTCCATGTATATTTTCAGAATTATACATCTAGGTGTATTATATATATATATGTATAGATATGTTATATATATATATTATATATATATAGATGAATATCGGCATATAAATATATACATATATAAGAAAGAAAGTTCATATCTATGTATATTTGTATCTTTGATATAATCTCTCTCATGTGCCTTTGCAGCCTCTTGGCTGGCTTCGTCCATGCTTGCAACCCGCTGCAGCGAGGCATCTACGTCCATGATCGCAGGCACCGGGATCGTCACCTGCAGTTTTGGTGTGAAGTATTGTACTTTATTTATAATTTATAAAGCAAATAGATTTTTGAGGTGTACGTTTGCATATAAACATATATATATACAAACACATGTATTTATATATATATATATATGAACCTATAGACATTGGAGTAGGGGGGGGGGGGGGGGGGGGGGGGGGGGGGGGGGGGGGGGGGGGGGGGGAAAATAAAAAAAAACATTATATATCTCTTTATACACACAAAGATACACATATACATATATATATGTGGATCACACACAGACTGACACAACCTGGGTTTCGGACTGCTGTGGCTCCGCCGCCACCTGCTGCCTTGTCAGGTTCCGGCTCCTGCAAATTGGGTTTGTGGCCATGGACATGGCACATGTTTACACTGGCTGGGTAACTATCACACATGTCTTTATGTGTTTGTGGTTTGAGCAGTATATTATTGTTGGATATCTATACATATATATGCATTATCTATATATCTATATCTATATATATATAAAGTATACACATATAAATATATATGAGCTCCAGGTCCAGGCCAATGGGGAACACGTGGATGCAGTC
>CAJNDT010004024.1:77500-170000 GCA_905221615.1 Symbiodinium sp. CCMP2592
AGGGGAATGCTCTTCTCGATAAAAGGGTGGAGGGAAAGAACGGCAGATGTTTGTAAAACAGAACATGTACATGGAATACACGACACCGCCTCCTCCTCATGAAGAGCATGCTCAGGAGGCTCATGGACGTCGAGCTCAACCAAGGGATCCTGAGCGAGACGGGAGAGGCGGAAGTTTGGGATCACTTTTTTAATATTTGTATATACAAGTACGAGGTATGACTGATTGAAACAAGTATAGTATCAGTCTCACAATATTACAAAGCACACACACCTGTGTATATATATATATATACATATACATGATGTATATATATATATGTATATATACACAATTTTATATATGTATTTATTCACACCTTTCATCAAATGTACCTATATACAAAGTACACTCCCCCTCTCGATTCTTGGATTCTGTGTCCTCCTCTTCGCTCGAGGACTCGCCCATCTCGCATGTGTCGTCCACGGTGGCCATTGTCGCGATCGACCCGTCGGACCGTCCCCGTTGCAACTCCGCTGCGAGCTCCTAGCATTTCTCGCAGATTATGTGGCCCAACATCAACAGAGGATTGGAATGTGTATGTAGGTAAGCACAACTGCAAATCCAGTTTATCTCGGCCCAGCAGCCAGTCCCAGATTCGCTCGTACGATGTCTTTCAACAGCTGGAGCTCGGGGGTCCTGCAAACAATCTATGTCGCATGCAGCTATAACTATGTACATATATATATACACAGACACATAGTTCCGATCAATATCCAAACAACAACAATTTCGTAATCTATGTATATATGTGTCCATGTACATATGTATATAATATATTTTATATCTACATGTGATCATGATAGAAGCTACATCTACACATGCATATATTCGGCCTGGCAAAGGGCGACCGCCTGCTGTGCCGAACGACAGCAGCAGCTAGGGCTCGAAACCGGCCGGCTTCGGTCTTCGCCCAAGCCTGCAGGGGACTGCATAACGAATGCCCGCCAAGCCCTATAAGACCCGTAAAACTCTAAATCCCAAACCCCAACACCCAAAACCCTGAACCCCTAAACCCCAAACCCTAAATATGTATATATATATATATATATACATACATACATGTGTATATATATATATATACCACAACTCGGGCCCGGAGAGCCTTGGCAGCCTGGCGGGGCTTCGGAGGTGCGATGCCGTGCTTGTCGTGCAGCTTCAAGAAGGCTGCCTACGGTGCACAAGCTGCAAGAAGCACATTATATATATATATATATATATATGAATATATATATATATATATATTGTATATTAAGTTACGTATACATGTATATATTTATATATACCACTGTCTATATTAATATGTCGTCAACTGTATATGTATATGTATATATATATGTATTATGCATCTTCACATATACCTCATGAACTATATATCTACAAATGCACATCTAGATACCTATGTTTCTTAGGTATCAATATATATATATATATATATATACGTATATATGTATATGTATATATATATATGTATATATGTATGTATATATATATATATATATATATGTGGGGCCACATTTTTTTGGCGGCTTGGCCTGGAAGACGCTGAGGGCCGGCAGCTTGGGCTCGGTGAATTCGGTATGCAGATGAATGAGCGGGTTCACGTTCAGTTGTATCTGCAAAGAACAATAAGCAGGTTGACTATGTATATAGATCATAGTGGACAATACCCGGCCTCCTTCTCATAGATCATGCCGAGTCCCGAGTTCGAGGTGCACAACTGCACCAGGGTGCGGTTTTCCGGAGCCTTCGTCCGCAGCTCCGGCCAGTCCACCGAGGAAAACCCTCTCTCCAAGGCCTGTCATCATGTGTATATATTTATATGTATATACATAAACACATATATATATATATATATACATGTAGTTCTATGTACCTGTTTACATATATATTTATATATGTATACACATGGACCAGTGGGGATACACCCACACTTCAAAACTTGCTGAGTAGAAACGTGCGACCGTAGCTGTGTAGAGTACTTGAAGACTATGAGCCCAAGACCCATCTCTCCACGAATACAGGCCTCGTAAAGCCTCATGGAGAGGCTTGGCCCCAGCGTGGAAACATCCACCTCTTCGGGTTCCGGCTCCATCGCTGGCAAAAGAAGCTCCCACAAATAACTGGAGCAGCAAAAGCTGCAGCACAATCCCGCAGTCTATGTCTTGCCTGTAGCCTATGTATATATATATATATGTATGTATCTATATATATATATATGAGCACACTAAAAACAATGTATGGGTATACATTATAAAGCTATAAGTTTTGACATCTCGAATGTGCACATGTGCACATGCACGTCACAAGATGATTACTCATGATGACTTGATCAATATGTATATATATATATATATATGTATATATATACATTATACTAAACTACCTGATTCCACATATATATATATATATACATATATTAAATTCATATTCATGTTGCTCGTCTAGCAACCTAAAACCCAGGCAGCACAGGGGGGGGCACACCTCGCTGCCGCTTGGTCTGCCGCCGGAAGTCTTCCAAGGCTCGCTTCATCTCGAAACCATCGCGGGATCACCTGCACGGGTTCGGAAATTCTGTGGGGGTTATAATTATGTACTTTAGGGTTTAGGGTTCAGGTTTTAGGGTTTAGGGTTTTAGGGTTTAGGGTTTTAGTGTTTGGAGTAGGTTTCAGGCTGGGTGGAGCGGATTGGAGCAGGATTAAGTCAGGAGCGGTTGTTGCATGGCTTCTGGCTAAAACTTTCGGGTAGGAGTTGTAAGGGCGGATTGGGTTCATGGATTCGGCCTAGGGTTTTGGGTTTTAGGTGTGTCAGGTCTATGGCTATGGCCATGCTTTCATGTTTGGAGTAGGCTGCAGGCTGGGTGGATCGGTTGTTTGAAGCGAGGTTAAGTCAGGAGCGGTTGTTGCATGGGTTCTGGCAAAAACTTTCGGGTAGGAGTTGTAAGGGCGGATTGGGTTCATGGCTTCGGCCTACCATTGTGCATATTCGTATAAATAAAATATATATATATATATATATATAGCTCAATCCAACATACATATATAAAGATACATAATGTATATATGTATCCAAATATAGATACAAGGCATCCTTCACACTTTCAGGTACATTGCATGTATGTATGTATGTATATGTATGTATGATATATTTATATATATATATATATATACACACCTCTACATGATCAAGGACCCTCGCTCTTTTTCTCTGCCCCTGCCGCCCGGGTTCACCTCTCGCCGGCGATATAGCCAGAGCCATCCTGGCCAATCACCACCTTGCCTTTTGGCCTCCATCTCGAGAGGGAAAACGAAGCCTTCGGCGGCGGACCCTCCACTGCAGCCTTGGGTCCAGCAGCCTTGGCTCCAGCAGCCTTGGCTCCAGCAGCCTTCGGTCCAGCAGCCTTCGGTGGCGGGTAGGCGGGCGGAACCGGCCTCTTTGGCATTGGCTTCGTCACCACGTTCTTCGCCTTCGGCACCTTCGGCACACGTGGCTGTGGCCTCGACTTGCTCTTCGCCCTTGCCCCAGTCTCCCTCTTCGCGGCCTTCTTCTGTGGAGCCTGCCCATCCGGACGAAACCAGATGTCCTGCACGTTCCTCTTGGCCCCCCTCTTGTCCGCCTCCTCGACATCCGAAGGGTTCCAGGAGACCTCCTCCTCCTCGAGCTCTTCGTCGAGCCCCTGCAGAGCAAATGTACTATATAACAAGTATTACAATAATATATTATATGTGTATATGTATATATATATATATATACAGATACATATATATATATATGTGTATATATACATATATATATATATAGATTTACAGATACAGGTATATAGTAAGTTACACAATATATTCAGTCCAAGCTGCTGGCGACCGGGAGCCACGAGGTCTCGAACCAGTGGCAGCAGCTGCAGAGCCCCGTCGAGGTGGAGTCACCTTTCGCCCGTTTCGGTAGCTGTTCTTTATTTCATAACTATATCAGATGTACATGTCTTCCTGCTGCCACAGCTGCTGGAGGAGCTGCCGCATCCTTCTTCTCCGGGGTCATGTTGCCGGGAACGGCCTCGATCCCAACATGCTATATACACGTATTATACATATATATATGCCTAGATACATACACATATATGTATGTAAATATACATATATCAATTTGTAATGTGTGGTGTATATATATATATACATGTCTATTCAACATATACATATATAGCTACTTGTATATACATATACGTATACACACATCTTGATCACTATATTACAACCGCACTAACAAATATCTAATACTGTTGCTGCCAGAGTCACTGGAGCCATTGCATCATCCTGAGGCTCCTCAGGCGGTGGTGGCGGCACCGGAAGCCCAGGAGGTGCCGGCTCCGAAGGCTCGGGCGGAGCTGCAGCTGTCGGCTCCTGTGCAGCCGTGTTTAGCCAAACTGATTTAAGTCATGCATCGCTATATACCATATACACTTCCAAACTTTGTGCGGGTACTGCCTCTGTCTTCGCAGGGATCGCTTCTGGCAGTCCGGAAGCTCTGACGTCATCACCCTCAGCCCGAGTCATTCTATGGACCTATTCTCTGTCCTCTTGTTGTATACTACAAAAGCAAAAAAAACATGCATATGTACATGTAAATATATATATATATATATATATAGAAGCTCTATATATCTCAGTCAGTAGCGAGTAAACTATATATATATTGTTTGCGAAGCGGCAGCTGCAGCCTTCGGGGCATTCTTCGCCAGGTCCGGTGCGACCTCTGTTCGCTCATTTGTATACTACAAAAGTAAAAAAACATACATATGTACATGTAAGTATGTATATATATATATATAGAAGCTCTTTAGATCAGTCAGTAGCGAGTAAACTATATTGTTTGCGAAGCGGCAGCTGCAGCCTTCGGGGCATTCTTCGCCAGGTCCGCTGCGACCTCTGTTCGCTCAATTTGTATACTACAAAAATTAAAAAAAAATACATATGTACATGTAAATATGTATATATATATATAGAAGCTCTATAGATCAGTCAGTAGCGAGTAAACTATATTGTTTGCGAAGCGGCAGCTGCAGCCTTCGGGGTCGTCGCCAGGTCCGGTGTGACCTCTGCTCGCTCATCGTGTGTATATACACATTATACACACGAACACATCCGTATATATGTGGTTCTCTTGCCGAAGAATCGCTAGCAACCATGACATTTATGATGCATAATATATATATATATATATATATCTATACACACATATATATATATATATACATTATATATTATATTAATATATCGAAATATATTAATATATAGGGGTAGACAGATGTGCATAAATCAATTCGTGAATTAAGACTGCCTTAGTATCTTGACCAGGTGCATTGGGACCCGCAGGCGGTGGTCCAGGTGCATTGGGAGCCGCAGGCGGTGGTCCAGGTGCATTGGGAGCCGCAGGCGGTGGTGCTGCTCGTGGGGCCTGCATAAATATAAAAGAGCTCAGCAAAAACATACGTGGTACTGTATATATAACAACAAAAAGGCCAGCCGAGCTTATTATTTGCTGCCAGAGTTACTGCAGCAGCTCCTTCAGATCCTAAACTCGCCCCAGCATGCACCACGGGAGAAGGCGGAGGTGCTTGGGCTGCTCCTGCATCGACCTGGATATATATATATATAGGAACATATATACATATATAGTGTGCAATTTAACTATGAGATACCGTATAATCTATAGACATATAATGAGGAAAAAATATATGTATATATACATATATGTATACACATATAGTTAACATATGTATTTGTTGTGTAGTGCTGCCACAGTTACCGCAGAAAGCCTTTCAGCTTCATGAGAAGCTTCAGGGGCGGCAGTCGTGGCAGGTCCATCCTCCGATTGATTCAAGATAAGTCCCAGCATATGAATTCGATTAGATATTAACAAAAACCAAGAATTACTGCTGCCGCCACAGCTACGGCAGCACGTTCGCCAGGCCAGACCCCAGGCTGAGCACCGAGGTTCCCGGGCTGAGCCTGGTTCCAATGTATATAAAGACATACATATATATCTAAATACATATATATCTAAATACATATATATCTAAATACATAAACCAAAAAAATATATATATATATATATATATATTCTAGGCAGCGAATATCAACTGTAAACAGTTCTCTGCAAAACTTGACATGTATCTTCATATATATATATACATATATATATATATATATTCAGAAAGATAATGTATATATATATATATGCTTATATATATGTATGTATATAAAGGCTTTACTGTGCAGCCATGGGTACCAACAAGTCGCCCGGTCGCACCACTGACCCAGGCGGCTCCAAAAAAGGCGGAAACTCCGGAGGCCATGGCATAAACGGAAGCCCGGGGTACCTGTCGACACCGACGTGGTTGTACCCGCGGACATTCATCATCTCCACCTCCGGGACGAAGCACAGCACCCAGCGACCCCGCAGCAGGGTGACACCAGACCCAGGTGCTCGCCGCTGCTCATCGCCAGCATTCGCGGGATCGGCCATGGCGAAGTGCTGCAAAATGCAGCTTTAGATCTAGAGCTATGCCTATAAATTAAGGCTCATGATGCATGAGCTGATGTATGTAGATATCCTGGTATCGTATGTATATCATATATATATATATATATATATGGTAGTAGTCGTATATATCTACTTAATTAGAGATCTCGACGGATCCGTCCCCTGCCGGCTTCAGCTTGGAATCTGTATATAATATATATATATATATATATATATATTATATTATATATAGGTATACATAAGCTACACACACGTATAGTATATATCTCGCTAGTGTATGTGTATGTATGTATATATATATAATATACGTATTCAACTATGTGACATAACATATATGTCTATTTAATTTTCCAGCTGCTCCGGCCAAGGATCCGAAGGGAAGATCTCGACAAGCAGGGCTCAGACAAACGGAGACTTGTCTGTCTACAAGTCTCCGTATATATATTGTTGTACATATTCTAAGACCATGCCTGTGCACTAACAAATATATATAATCTAGGCAACCTAAACATGTACATGACCCAGCGGTCTGAGCCCATGCTTGTAACTGCAGAAGCACACATGTCTGCTCCACACTCAGCACCGGAAACCCGCATTATGCCAAAGCCCAGATCAATAAAACTACATTAACATCTCCATGTATTCGATATATATATATATATATATATATATATATATACAAAATATATTTCCCCGAAGACACAACTCCCCTGAAATCGCTGAAACATATTATAACACTGAAACCTCATCCCATCCACTGCTTCCGGCCTCGGCAAAAGGAAGGCCGCAGCTGGCGGGCACCGACCATGAATTACGAATTATTGGGAGCTCAGGCTTCTGTCATATATATATGGCTATGCATGCAGTCTACGTCGTCTGTATGCACACGTGTTTGTTTGATACGGGCCTCGGTGCAGTCTGGAGTGCGAGACATCTGGGGAATTCTGGCCAGTTCCTAATTTGAAAAACATATTCCTTGAATAATCGTGACTGCACTATATATATCTAGGATCATGGTCTTCCTAATTGTACATGTATGCCTGCATGCTCCTGGGCGGCGAAGCGGCGGGTGGTTGGAGACTTCCAAGCCTGTGCATTAATGCAAGGATTCGATATATATATATATATATATCTATATATCTCTAAAAATCGGTATCTATTTATACATATATATATAATATGTATATATGTATATATATGTAGAATGATACATATGTATATATATATATAAAGTAAATATAAAAATATATATTTATATATATGTATACATATTTGTTTTCGTTGTTGATGCTGCTTGGTGGCTTCTGTGTCGGACAAATCCCTATATATATACATATATATACATATATATATATATATATATATACATTATATACATATCTGATACACATAGCAAAACCCGTGCAAGAATCTATAAATCAATGTTTTCTCAATTCAACCAACGTGTCGGAATTTAATATTTTTTTCAAAAAATCAATGAAGTCAAGCAAGCTCGCTATAAATGGCATCTTACCATGCATGTGTAATTAGAGGAAAGCATGCCATAGGCTAAAGTATATGAAACCCTAGGACTTTCATACATCACACACATGCTCCGTCCGGAACCACAAAAAACAAGGCCTTGCGTTGTTGTGCTTACCAAACCAGCACTTTGGTCATATTTGAGGTCTTCGGATGCTTAGGGTAATGTGGTTTAAGGTATACTCCTTACTTAAGGGACATTGGGGTCTCCGGGTAACCTCTACAGACTGCTCAGAAGTTGAAGTTACCCGCACAAGGGACCCTAAGACACCCTAGGCACTAGAAAACCAGTCAGAGGGACGCAACCAACACGATCAGAGACACTATGACACCAACAGTTTTGAGCAAGGGCGGTATACGTCCCACAACCCCAATCCCTAAAAGCCTAAAACAACACAAAAAGCACCGCAACCTTATTCAACAGACCTGATCCCAGAGGGTCCATGTATACTTCCATGATGGATTTGGGTCACAGAATATCCTTGTTACGGTTTTGGGGACCCAACTCAATAATAGTGGTATATATTGGACCCTCTGGGGAACGTATACTTAACCCTAAAGCCGTGATGAAATACTCACGAAGCCCAACAAACCGGAATAGTGCCTTCGGCTGGATCGGCGGAGAATGGGATCGAGCGGAACCTCGGCGATGCAGTTACTGTGGCTTCCCCTGTGAGGGCTTAGGGTTTGGGGTTTAGGGTTCAGGGTTTATGGAGTACTGTGGCTTCCCCTGTGAGGGCTTAGGGTTTGGGGTTTAGGGTTCAGGGTTTATGGAGGCCGGTTCCCTTTCAAGCAACCCCGCAACGGACGGACCCCCTTACGAAGTGCCCTCTAAAGGAACCCTTAGAGTGAGCTTCCGGCTTGGGGCCGAGGGTTTTGGGTTTATGGGTGGGGTTATGTACCAGCTTGATAGGAGTACAGTACCAATAAACACTTGATCTGCATAATAGGTTCCTAGCCTCTGGCGGGTTGATGCACCAACAAACCGGTATCATCCACGGCTTTTGGGCTTCAGGACTTGCGGCATAAGGATGTTTAAGGTTTAAGGCGTACCGGCTTCCCGGCGTAAAATGCTGTGGGGGGGGCATTAGTTAAGGTTCGGGGTTGCTAAGTCCCCCTTATAAGGGTTATAATTAGAGTTACCCTACTTATAACCGTACTTATGATTACCGTATTGTCAGAGTTTATCGGTCGTGTTTGGGCTTCATAGGGCTGTTCCAGGGCTTTTCCTAGGCTAAGTGGCTTTTGGTGGCTGAGGGTTTGGAGGCACTATCCAGCGTGAGGAAACCTGTGACGTGATTGCCATGGCTTGGGGTACATACTGCAGGGGTCCCGTCCATGATCAAGGCGGCCTTAAAACTACTTGTAAGCTCATACCCTACCCCTTCTTTAGGTTATCTACTTGTCTATACAACCGATCCTAACCATAAAAACTAGGTATCCTAAAAAAAGGTAGAGTATGAGCCTCCAGGTCGATTCAGGCTTTAGAACTATGGGGTCAGCTCACGGGACCATGTACCAAGGTTTGTGGAAGGTCCTACAAAGTGCGGCATCTTGCTTGAGGTTGAATCCAGGGGTTGTAGTCCAAGAAAGGTGGAGTAGCATTCTACGAATCTGGCGCCAAATGTTCAAAGCCTCGTCTGGATGTTTCCATTGCTTCTACTGGCACCAGAAAGCAGACGAGTGTTTTTTGCGGAGGCAATTTGTTGTCTGTGATGCTGCTGTGCTGGATGGGACTCGATGCGACGAATCGCTCGTACACATGCAAACCTTGCGCGTAAACTGCATGACAAACCTGGAACTTCGCGGCAAGCAATAGGCATTTCTCTTCTCCTGCAATGCATTACATTGCGATGCTAGGAAACCAGAAGCATCAAAATGAAAGATCGGCAGAAGCATAATTACTGAAGAATGGTGTTCACAGTAGCCATAACAGCTGCAGTAGACTTAGTCGCAGTCGTCGTCGTCTTACCCTTCGTCGTTGTCGTCTGCAGCATGTGGTATGCCGTAGGTCGCATGTCGCAGGTCATAACTAATTTGATTAGTCGTGGCGTGTAGTAGCACCAGCAGAAGATGCAGTGGTTGTGGTACATAGTTGGAGTGGTAGTGGCAGAGCAGTAGCAGCAAAAAATGACAAAAACCCAACAAGCCTACTCAGTGTAGCATCTGCGTGAACATGCAGGGCAAGACAGTCCACAGGCTTAACGACACGCAGTCGCCAGGACATTTCAATGATATCCCTATGCCGTATATGCCCTACCTGTGATCCAAAAGACCTGCCTTTTTAAGGAACTATATATAGAGACCATAATAAGGAATCCTAAATTAAAAAGGTAGGTCTGTTCGGCTACAGGTACACCTTTACATTGGGTCCAGCAGCGGTTGAATTGCGCGGGGGCGGGGACCGGGTGCATCTGATGAGCGGCATCCTGGCCAACAGCATACCGTTTCGTCGGGAATGCCGGCTTTCAACTGGTTGGTATGAGAAACCCTCACACTCCAGATGGCCCTGTGGAACCTGCCGAAAACTTCAACGGCGCTAGGGGCTGCGGCGCGCAGTGGAAGCTACTACGACTGCAGTTGCTTGGGCACAGCGACACTGCAACATTCGCATGCTTCCAGCCAGACGGTGAAATCTGCAACCAGCTCAACATGCCAATTCTGTCTAAAGCCAAAAAACCGAAGTCCCAGCAAACTCTGGAGCAGGACACATGTTCCGGGCTTCAAGTTTATGGAGGCTAAAGATTCAGGGTTCTTCCTTGTTTAGATGTCGAGCTTTGGCTTAGGGTATAGGATGGGCTCAGGCCCTACAGCACTCCTAACGGTCTTGGGTTTGGAGCTTGCCTGCATTCTGTGCGCCCGCTCTCGCATCTCCACATTCCTGAGATCTTGCATGATCTTGCTGCAGTTGCAACACACACACACACATCCACATCCATGACAGATCAAAGGTTAAGATTTGTACAGTGAGAAAACGCCAATCTAACTCCTGCAGCCTCACTCTAACTACACGTAGAGTGTCATTCAGAACAAGTCTTCAAGGGGCCGTACAGCGAATCAGGGATATCTTCGTGCAGTACGGGACCCACGCTCAGGAAACCAATGAGAGGCTTGCAAGTTCAATGAAGCCTGAAAACGTGGGGTTTTAGGGTTTTTGGCTTGTAGTAGCATTTGGTGAGTTTAGGATTGACAAATTCCGGGTTTGGGGTCTTGCCACACCAAGAAGTCAGTTCTGTACAACTTATCCTTGTGCGATGGTCCTGGATCCAGTCTTGTCGCAAGAATGGGGTTGGGCTTATAACAACCACTAAAGCCATTGAGTCCCAATGCGACAAAGGAAAACAAAGCCCTGCAAAACCCACCTAACATCACGCAAAGGCTTGTGAAGCTACGAGACTGCACAAGCCCTTCAACAGCCTGGACTCAAACCCTAAACCCAAGAATCCAGAACCCCAAAGCCCCTACACCCCTACTTGGAGGGTCGGGGGACTTAGTAAGTAGGTAGTAAGTAGACTTAAAGTACCCTAAAAGGGACCCTAATTGGGGTTATGGTACTTATAAGTCCCTAAAATAACCAGTTACTACGTCCCCAAAAAACCCTCCAAGTAATTCACCCAAACCCTAAACCCTAAACCCGAATTAAACCCATAAGTGCCCGGAGCCCCTAAGCATCCTAAACCTAGTGCCCCAACAAAGCACATAAGCGAAAAAACATGGATATAGGGATATCCCACATAACCCCCCCCCCTTTTCATGAAGCCCAAGAAGGTAGGGATATCCCCATCAAATGCTGATGCTTATGTGCTTTTTTGGGTCCCCCCAAACCCCTAATCCTGAAACCCTAAACCCTAAACCCCTAAGCCCAGGAACCCTGGAGTCGCTGCAAGCCGGGCGGCTCTTCCCGGAGCCGGACCTGGGCTTCCTTCAGGAGCAGATTCTCTTGCAGCAGCGCTTCCTCGGCTTCTTCAGGGGTTTAGGGTTTTGGCTTTTAGGGGCATTTTGCGGTTTATAGGGTTCTTCTTCAGGGGTTTAGGGTTTAGGATTTTGAGGGCATTTTAAGGCTTAGGGCTGAGGGTTTATAGGGTTTAGGGGTTCTCTTGGAGCCACATGCCGTAGAAACCATCAGTCTTGGGCTCTTAGACCACCTTTCGCATCTCCGAGATGTCCGGGGCCTTGTAGGCACGTATTAAGAGTCAAGAAGGGTTCCATGATTGCGCGGTCGGGGAGCAGAACGTCTGCTTGAAGGTCCGTCACAGAGCTCTACGTGGTCTACATGAGGTCACTGAAACTAGAGCTAAATACGTAAATGACTGAGCATCTGCGGGTCTGATAAGCACTCGTTTCCTGTAACCCCACCCAATCAGAGTAGCGAAAACTAGCAAGCCAAGAACCCTACAGTGGCCCTTCATCGTAAACCCTACTACTAAACATACTCTAAACTCTAAACGGTTAAACACCCATTTAAATCTAACCGGTTAAACACCCATTTAAATCTAGCCACAGAAACAAACCTCTTTGATTCAAACTCTTTGATCACACCAACAAAATCGCCACCATGCTTGGTCAGCTGAAGGGCGATCTGCTGGCTTTCTTCCAGTCGGCTGGCGCTGGACTGGCGTTGAACCTGAAGGATGTGGCCGGTTTATGGGACTTACGAGGTTAAGATCCGTTAGGGCCCGCGTTCCATGTGATTGCTTTTTGGCGCATTGCTAGTTAAAACAGGTTTGTTTCGGTCATTATAGCATCCCAGTCCAGGTATGTTCTTAATACGTAACTGTTTCCAACCCCTCCGACCTCTGGAATAGGGGACTGAAGTTGAGTGTGCATGTGGGCCTGAGGATCTAAGCCATGGGGGTCTGTTTAAGTATGAGAGTGCCACATCGTCTGGGGGAAATCGGGGACAAGTTCGCCACACATCCGCATTACAGGGTTTTGCGTCAGAGGCCGGGGCTAACCAAAGGCCCCAAAGTAGTTCCTGTTTGGGGCTCATATATAGAATCATCCCAACATGGAACATTATGGGGCCTCTGGGTAACCTCATTCACCAAAGCTGTGTACCTGGGAAGGATACCCAGCAGCTCCTTCATGATGGCCTGGTTGTTCTGGTTGTTCTACTATCCCGTGTTCGTATGATAAGGAAGGCGAACATCGGGACCACGGACCACCACGGTGGTTAGCCGTGCTCGGGGGCATTTGGATGTCGGGCTGCTTGAATATAGGATTTGAGGGCATGTGGTGTACAGGGAGTACCATCTATCCATGGCTGTATAACGACAGTATGGGGGATATGGAGGAACCCTTACTAAGATGCATTTTAGTGCTTCCTAAAACGCAATTTTAACTATGAGCGCCCTTTTTGACCTTAAAACCCCTTTAGCCGAGAAGGCGGCGCCTGCGGTGCAACGACCTTGGACTTGGGATCACATCGGCTCGGCGCCTGGCATCGTAGCGAGAGCCGTTGAAGACATGAATACCAGCGGCTCCGGAAACCCTCAGCCCGGAGCCGATTTGATGGGGTAGAAAATCAATAGCTTATGACAATAGCGCCGCTTCCAGTCAGGCGATTTCGGGCTGGTATTTGCATTGAACCCAGCACCCCAAACAAGAACTGCTTACTGCAGGCCTTGATGCGAGAAAAGAGTGGCTTGGCACATGGACGCTTCTAAACGCTCGGGGCGGCCTGTTTAAGGGTCCTCACAATACAGGATCCTGTTGAAGCCAGGAGTACCACTACAAACATCTACTTCTGCAAAAGAGACCCGGAGTAAGGACGTTGATGAAACCAGCATTCATGCCAGCACAGCCTGAGAACGAGAGCGAAGCAAATACAAACATACCCACGTACTTACGTACGTACATATGTACACACATATATATATATATATATATGTATGTATATATATATATATATATATATATATGTGAATAGAGAGTGATATAGGCTTTATTACATTTATGTACTTATTTTGCATATATATATATATATATATATATGAATAGAGAGAGATATAGACTTTATTACATTTATGTACTTATTTTGCATATATATATATATATAGATAGATATATCGGACATGTACATGTACATGTATATGAGCATGTTTCTGTATGCCTATAGCCATGAATATGTGATATATGGACACACACACACAGACACGCACACACCTTTTGTATTCACATATATACATACATGCACGTACATAATAAAATAGATATACTCGTAAAGAAACACATGAGACATACATGCACAAGAAAACGGGAATCTCAAAACGAATGGCAGGAACATGGAGAGCAGGAGACGAAGGAAGAGAGAGAGAGAGAGAGAGAGAGAGAGAGAGAGATATATATATATATATATAGTGTGTGTGTGGTTGTGTGTTTGTGCATGTGTGTATGTGTGTCTCGACCACGAACCTGTGGCGACCGCGCACTTTGCGAATCGCTGTTTCCCGAGCTGTTGGAGTGGTTGCACCAACCTCAAGGCAAGTTCACACAGGGCAGTATCTGGGATGTAGGACAGTGGAGGATAACACGGCTTTGCGGATGTTTGTGATTGCACGGCTCTGCGTGACCATAGCGGCAGACATTAATTACTAAATAAAACAATGAGACCGGATACCAGTTCGGCCGAAACGAAACCGAGTCCGTCCTAGATACGAGTTCTAGCAGAATTTCACAAGTCCGGGTCAGCCATGTTGCACGCCATCAGTTTCAGAATCAAGCTGCGGCTGGAGTGTGCATCGAGCCCAATAAAAAGCCACATCAATCATACGAACTGTCCGTCGAGTTACGTATACGCCCCTTTACCATATTGGTAGACACAATGCAAACGACAGCAACCAACAGAAGACTGCACTGAGATGTTGTCATCAGCCCCAGCATTGAATCAATCTGTTGAGCGAGAAACACTCTTCAACAACAGCCACTGACACCTGAAGTGCGTACTGCATCGAGAGTGAAAACCTAACAAGCAAGATTCGTGTACCGAAAAAGACACACTTCCCGACTTGTCCAGCTAACAAAACAAAGACAAACCTGATCCGGACCGCCGGGCCCTCTATTCAAAGGGACCCTAAAGTGATTACCGTGCTCTGAACTATAAGTCGCAACCTCGCTTGTTGCTTTCTTCGGGGAGCCCAGGAACCCGCTTCTTGAAGCGTCCATGCAACTTCCCAAGAATGAAGGATCGTAGATGATAGAAGCCCTAAACCCTAAACCCCCTAAACCCCCTAAACCTTAAACCCTAAACCCCCTAAGCCCTAAACCCCCTAAACCTTAAACCCCCTAAGCCCTAAACCCTAAAGCCTGTTGCATCCAAGCATCTTGAATCTTGCGTTCGGTCCACGCTGAGCACCTTCGGCTTGTTGCCGAGCGCCGAGCCTGCGAGCCAGGTGTAACTCGTGCACACAGCAACCGGTAAGGGTTCAGGGTTTAGGGATCTCCATGCTGCAACCAAAATCCAAGGGTAAAAGGAGGGATCCTTAATAAGGACCCCTAGGTATATACCCGTAATATAGCTCTTATATACCCATTATTATATAGCCCATTATAGGGTAGGGGTCCCCATTAAGGGTCCCTCCTTTTCCCCTTTGACAAACACCTCAAGCCCGAAACTTTGTGTCTTCTAGAAACGCAAGTGCCAGCAGAGCCGCCGAGCTCGGACAGGAACGGAGCGAAGCCCTCCAAGCACTTGCTGTCCTCGGGCGTAGCCATCCGATGGTTTAGGGTTTAGGGTTGACATGTCATTTGTTCATGGGACCTCAATAATTCGGAGTCGCTTTTGGGATATGTTCGGGTCGAATTTAGATAAGGACTATATAACAGGGCAATAGCAAGATATACCCAGGCATCCATTTCTAGCACCCGAACAGCCCCAAGACACATGAATCCACAAGGCCCTCAGCCCCGAAGCCAAAGTCAAGAAAGGCCAGGCGAGGCAATAGACCCCCTTACACCCTAAGGCCGAAGGCTCAAGGAGTTCAGGGCTTTAGAGTAGCACGGATCTTGTCCTAAGGAGAGCCCCAACAAAGCCCGACCTAACCCTCCTCCAAACAGTCATGGAATGCGAGCATGAGCCCCTTTACCTTTAGTCAGCTAACGCCTATCTCCACCCGCAACCCCCTAACAACACGAGAGTTTCATGGAGCTTCAAAGGCACCGCCCGATATAAAGAGCATCAAGGCATAAGGATCCGCATCGCAGGATCATGACGTAACCGATCGCTTGATTCTGGGAGACTTCTTATTTTGACTGGGGTTTTGAGTAGTGTATACCAGAAACAAGCAGATCCTCTTACTGTTTTTTGCTAACCCTGTTCTAATCCGCATAAAAGGCTCCGAAGCAGCGACTTCTGCGAGACTCAATGTGGGAGTTTCCGACAACAGGGGACCCAAATATGGTACCTTACATCAAAGGATCCTAACTGTAAGGAGCCCAAATAAGGTATCCTTGATTTTCGGAAACTCTGAACCCTAAACCCTCAACCCTTTATAGACCCTTATAAATCCCTTTAAGGAACCCTTACCTAATTTCGAAACTCCTATGTAGCCCAAGGTGCGACTTTGTTGATGAGAGCTTGCAGCTTCGTGCGCAGGGACCTCAGGGGCTTACTCGGGTTGCTGTAAAGGGGTCTGTAAGGGTCATAGGGATCCTTAGCGGTGTAGGGGGGAGGGGTGTAGGGGACTATATTTCCTCAAATAGGCCTTATTAGTCCTTATTATGGGCCTTAAGGCCCCCTACCCCCCCTCCCCCTACACCCCTAAGGATCCCTATGAAAGGGTTACAATAAGGGATCTATAAGTCCACTATAATATGGGGACCTACATAATTACCCAAACATTTTTGGGGGGTGGGTTCCCTTAAAGGTTCCTTAAAGGGGTCTATAAGGGATCTATAGTAGGGTGCTATGGTATGGGGCCCTATATAGTTACCTATACCACATGTTTTAGGGGGTTCCTTATTATAAGTATACATTGTACAAGGGGCCACAAAACCCCATTCTAATACTTAAGGCCCCTATACTAGGGTCTGGGAGGTTTGCGTACGGGCCAACGGGGTTGCAGCGCAAGCCGTGTCTGAGGATGGATTGAGACTCCGTGAAGGTATGTCTGAAGACATCCGTCCTTATCCAGTTGTACCCTCAAATAGGGGTATATGGTCCCAAATAAGGGGGATTTAGGGTCTAATAAAGGGCAGATGGAGGGTCTAGGATAGTGAAGTCTGTTTACGAAAGCGTGTCTGGAGTGTTTCACATCCCCAAATGAAGCCCAAAAATGTAAACTCACCAACATTCCTATGACATGCACGACTCAGCCCCATTCAAAAAGCACCCTACGGCGCATGCCATCCACCAAACCTGTTCGCTGCTAAGGTGTGGGCTCCTCCCATAGCTGCACCTTGTTCTGCAATAGCTCCAACGCCTCAGCCTGGCGTCTTGCACCAGATACATATACATCTAAATACATCATACATGTATACATACATACATACATGCATAATTCTATACATATATATATATATATATATACACACATAATAATTATGTTTGTGCGCGCAGACCTTCGTTTTGGAAAAGGAAACTCACCTCGTGCCAACATTTGGAAGCAAAGTGCATACACAAAGCGCTTTCGAACAAAAACATGCTTTGCAAGCGAGGCCCGGCTCCCTCTTGGACGAGCAGTTGTCGGGATTGGGGTGTCGTCGATCGGCACAAACCCAAACTCCCCAACCTCAAACTCAAAACCCCAATGAGCGTTTGGAATCTCCGCGAATGCGGAAAACACGCCCTATCTTGACCATCCTTATAAAAGTCCTTAAAAAGGTAGCTTATTCAGGGTTAGGGTAAGCCATAAACCTTCCAAACACCGAACCCTAAAACCTGCCAAAAGCCTAGCCTAAACCCTAAACCTTAATCCCTAATCCCTCAACCCCTAAACCCTAGACGCTAATCCCTAAACCCCTAAACTCTAATCCCAGAACCCCTAGCACTAATCCCTGAACCCTTAATGTCTAATCCCTAAACCCTAAACTCTAATGTCCAAACTCTGAACCCCTAAACCCTACACCCCTAAATCCTGAACCCCTAATCCTAAACCCTAAACCCAAACCCCTGACCCTAAACCCGAATCCCTAAACCCCTGACCCTAAACCCTAAACTCTACTAAACCCCTAAACCCTAAACCCTTAATCCCTAATCCCTAAACCCTAAACTCTCATCCCTAAACTCTAAGCCCCTAAACCCTAAACCATGAACCCCTAAACTCTAATCAAAAAACCCCATAATCCCTAACCCCTAAACCCTAATCCCTCTAATCCCTACACCGGTACCGGCCTGGGTCTTCATGGTGTGCTCCGAAATCGCCAGCTTTTCGATCTTCTCCTGGCATCGCTCTCGGGCTTTCGGGGTCGACTTTAGGGGGGGGGGCTTAAAAACCTAAGGGACTTCCTAGGGTTCCTTTAAAGGGGTCTATAAGGGGTTGCTATAAGGGATCTATCAGGGTACTAGATAATATAGGGGCCTAAATAATTACCTATACTATGTTTTTGGTAAGGGATCTATAGTAGGGTTCTGTGGTATACTGGCCTAGATAATACCCTATACTATTTTTTTGAGGGGGCCCTTATTATACTTGTAGTATATAGCGGGCCCCCAAAAATCCAGTTCTAATTATTAAGGCCCCTATAGTAGTTCTGTTTTGAGGACAGCTGTTCTCACTGTTGCTTGAGACGTGGAGGGTTTGAGGTTCTAGGGTTCTACAAGGTCTTGTTGCGGATAAGGATCTTGTGAAGATTCTATGCGGATTCTACAGGTCTTGATTTTATGAATCTTGTAAGGAATATTATACCGCCCTTCCCTTGACGCTGGTTTAGAGGGGTCGGGTCTGGTGCCTGTGCGGTTTTCGTGCCTCTCTTGGGCCAGGGATGTTCTTGCTTCGCCGATGGAAGCGGGTAAGCTGCAACCCAAAACCCCTAAACCCAAAACTGGCTGGCCGTGCTTACAGCGAAGACTTCCTCCTACACTCTCCACTCCGGTGCCCTCTTGGTGGTGCAGCAAGCCACCCATCGGGCTATAAGCCACTGCACACTCGGACCCTCAAGCCTAAACCCTAAACCTAAAACCCTACATCCTAAAACCCTAAATCCTACAAACCTAACTCCTAAAAACCCTAAACCCTCAAACCCAATATCCTAAAACCCTAAACCCTCAAACCCTAAATCCCGAAGCCCTCGGCCCTAAACCCCTATAGATCCCTTAAAGGAACCCTGTAAAGGACCCCTAGAGACCTAAATCCTAAAACCCTAAGCCATGATCTTCAGCGCCAATATGGGAATTCCCGAAAACTAGGGGTACCCTAGATTGGTGTCCTTATAGAAAGGATCCTACTATTTAGGTTACCATATTAGGGTCCCCTATGCATTTCGGAAACGCCCAAATCCCTCCCAGCCTCACAGATCTTCTCCGCGAGCTTCGCAACATCGACACCCGAAGGCCCCTGCTTGGGGTTTAGAGCTTCAGGGGTTTAGAGTCTGAAGTTTAAGGTTCAGGGTTTAGGGCTTTTAGGGTTCAGGCAGGCTTTAGAGCTTTAGGGGTTTAGGGTTTAGGGTTCAGGGTTTTCCTAGGGCTTAGGGTTTAAAGCTTTAGGGGTTTAGAACTTTACAATAGAAGCCAGAAAGTTGGAACATCATTGTCCTCATGCTCCTAAGGTAAAGTATAGGGAATCCCAGCACTTATCATCCTAGATCCATGCTCCAAATTTCTGGAGTTCACTGCGGGGGTTTAGAGTTTAGGGTTTGGGGGGTGTTTCGGGTTAAGAAGTCTTGTTCGGTTTCCCACTCCTAAGTTGGAAGAACCTACACCACCCAAGCACCCATTCATGATGGCGATAAGTCCCCTAAGGCCTACGCCAGGTTTGAGCTTTATGCTACAGGAGCCTTAACCGCACTTCTCATCCACGAATCCCCGGTTTAGCGGTTTAGGGTTCATGGTTTCGGGCACAAAATCACTTAAACCCACCCGGACCCTCCTTGAAATAGGGGTATATGGTCCCAACTAAGGAGCATTTAGGGTCTAATAGAGGGTAGATGGAGGGTCTGGGAAGACTAGAACTCAAAATCCGAAACCCCCAAAACTCCAAAGTCTCCCCCAAGAAAGACGGAGGGTCTAGGCAGGGAGTTTCCGAAACTTAGGGGTACCATGTTTGGGGGGTCCTTATAATGGAGCTCCTACTTCTTAGAGCACTATATTCGTGCCCCTCTATTTTCGGAATCTCCCATTTGTATTTATTCTGAAGCTTTCGCGTCTCATGGCCTAGAGTTTGGGGGGGTCTTCTGTCTGGTGCTTAGTGAGGAATGGAGTTTGGAGACTACTATTGGCGATTATTATAGGGACTACTCCAACCCCTTAAACCGTAAACCCTAAACCGTAAACCCTATAAACCCTAAACGTCCTGCTGTCTCTCCATCTACCTACCTACCTACCTACCTGCGAATCTGTCTGTGTATCTAGCAACCTATGGCCTCTCACCCTGTAGCCAAGTTGATACATGCTCAAAACTCAGAACTGTACCCTAAACCCTAAACCCAAAGATACATGCTCAAAACGCCCGGAGACCTCTGGGTTCGGGCCAACAAGCAACTTTTTGTGCTCTCTGCCAAAGAAGAAGATCTAAGCAGGTGAAGACCATGACCAAAGGCTGGTCCAGCTCTGCGCAGAGATGATCTGCTGCCTCCTCTGTCACCTGCTTCCTGTAGACATGGCCCTGGTGCAGTATTCCACGGCCAGATGCTCGTCTCACGGCACTTTCACTTTGAAGCCAAACTAGATGGGCGGGCATTGTTCAGCGAAGCTGACTGCACAGTGCCGTTTTTGGACCTGGGCCGTTGCCCTTGCCGTTGTCTGGACCCGAGGCTCTGGTAGTTCAGACTCAGAGCCCACAGGCATCGCTACCTCCTCCAGGTCCAGCTCTGCCTTCTTCACGGAGTGGACACATCAACATAGACCCACATAAAGCCATAAAGAGAACCTTCAAAAGCCTTGAATGAACCTTTCAATCAACTCTTTTTCCAAAGACCGTTAAACGATAGCATCCTAAACCACCCCCAAAATCCTGATAGAGCCCTTAACGGAGCCCTTGACGCCACCCCTATAGCAACCCTTGCAGGAGCCCTCATTTTCGGATCCCTTTGCGGAACCCGGGCTCCGAGAACCGCCTCCGGGCCACGCTGCGCAAGGCCCTTCCGGAGGGCCTCGAGGTCCTCTTTTCGAGCTTCCAAGGTTTAGGGTTTGGGGTTTTAGAAGGGGAAGCCCCATAGCTCAACTTAAAGGATCATGGGACTTAGTCACTAGGGTTATAATTAAGGTAACTATACTTATAATTACTTATAACCCCATTTAAGGTACTTAGGGTTTAAGGGTTCAGGGTTTGGGGTTGTAGGGTTTCAGGCTTGGGGATCCCTTTCGGGCTCCTTTAAGACTTCTACAAGGGGTCCTTTTGGGCCGGATGCCACAGCTCGCAACCCTGAACAAGACTGTCTGGTTCTCAGTGGGGAATGGGGTTCCTTTAAGGGTTCCTTTAAGGGTCACTGTATGTAAGGGTTACTATAAGGGTTATACTATAGGGGTTCAGGGCTCTTAGTAGGCTGCCTGGTTCTTAGTCGGGAGTGGGGGAATGGATGTTTCAGACTATTATTGAGATTTTACAGGGGCTCCTGTAGGGATCCATTCCCCCATTCCCTACTAAGCACCAGACAGCTGAACGAGATGGGTTTACGGTCTTAAGGGATCTCTAAAGGTTAATTTAATGGACAGCCTTAACGGGATCTATGGCAATCTATGGGGCTCCATTAAGGGATCTCTAGGAACCCCATAAAAGCACGTCAGAAGCTCAGATGTAAAGTCCGAAAGACCAGCTCCGACAAGAATCACCTGGATCCTAGAAATATGGGAGTTCCGAAGATTACGCGCACCTTGTTTGGGGTCCTTATTATTTAGGGAACTACATTAAGGTCCACTATTTTCGGAAACTCCCATATCCAGAAATGGCACCTCCAACCTTCTGATTGCAGTGATATAGGGGCCTTAATAATAAGAAGAAGGTTTGGAGCCCCTGTATAGTATGCTTATTATAAGGAACCCTAAGGAATAATATGAATTATTTAGGCTTCTATAGTACAAGTAATCCCGAATCCTAAAGCCCAATAAGAGAGTATGCTGTTCCGTAAAGCCAGAACCTTCAACTCCAAGAACCACGAAGCCCACCTGGCTCAGCTGCCGCACGGCCTGGCTACATCAAGTACTGGTTTTGACGAGTCTTCGAAAGACCAACCAGTCAGACAGTTGCTATTGTAGGGACCTTAATACTTAGAATAGTGTTTTTAGGGTTCCTCATTATAGTTATGGTAGAATATCTCCCCAAACCCTACTCTAGGCAATTATTCATTTCAGCCCATATAATAAATACACATTATCGGTTGCAGGTCTCTGCAGGAGGAAGGGATTCTCAAGCCGCAAACTCCCAGACTTTAACCCAGCTAATCCCCCTCTACCGCGTGCAAGGCCTGGACCTCAAAATCCTAAAACCTGTCCAACAGTGTAGAACCAAACCCTAAAATCCCCAAACCCTGTAGTACAGACGGTTAGAAGCCCAAAATGGCCCAAAAGCCTACTGACAAGCGCGGCCGATTGGATTTGCGGTTCACGTCTCGGGTATATAGTCTAGGGTTTAAGTTCCAGGGTTTTCGGGGCTTAGGGGTTCAGCGGTTTTGGGATCTCTTGTATCTACTGCCAGTTCTTTACCTCCGTGTACGGGTTACAGTTTCCATCAAGTTACACCTACAAAGATTTTACATAATGTATTGTAACCTTAGCTTCAAGTTCGGTGCACTTTCCGAGCGCGCTGCTCATAGGAGGGAAGGCGCCAGAGCGGCAGAAGGAGCAAGGAGATCAGGGCGGAGCCGAAGACCAAGAAGAGGCGCCAGGCCTTCCAGCCCAAGGGTCCCTGGATGAGGGAGCCCAGAGGGAGCCCGGCAGCCGCCGCGCCCGTGTAAGCCGCCCAGCCCAGGAGCCCCTGCGAGACGCCGGCGGCGCGGGCGGAGACGGACTCCAAGCCACAAAGCGCCGAGAGCGCCTGTGCCACGTAGAGCCCCAAGCCGCCTCCGAACATGGCGGCAAAGTGAAGTTTGGGAGCACGATCCAGGCAGGCAAGAAGAAGTGCCGAAGGAAGAAGGATGAAGGTGACAGCAGCCACCGCCACCTGAATGCGGCTGCCGGTCAGAGGTGCTTCATCGCCACGGGCCTGCCACCACCTGTGAGCTTTGGGAAATCAACCGCAAACCCATATCAGTCTTGACTCTGGGCCTGCAATCCGTATGCGTATAATAGTGTAAAGAAAAAAACACCAAAATCGGGTCCCTTTTCGAGACACTTCCCACCTGTCGCTTAAAGAGCCGGAAAAGACGCTGCCTAGCAGCCCTCCGAACTCAAAGGCGCTCAAGTAAGGCGCGGCAGCTTTCGTCGAGCCATCAAAGAGGTGGAAAGCCAGCCAATTCCTTGCACTTTGTGCCCTAATTCCTAAACTCTAGACCATGTACCGGGCTAAGTCGGCTTGGGTCCAAAATGTTTGCAATGTCTCTCTGCTCCCATTGTTGAAGCCAGCCATGTAGGTATCAACATAAATAACTGAAAAAGTGTGTGTACACACATATATATATATATATGTACATATGTGTGCATATGCATATATCGATACATACCTACATGCACATATGCACACATGCAAACATCCATCCATCCATCCATCCATCCATCCGATCCACCCATCCGTGCGTGTGGGCGTGCATGCATGCACACAAGCATGCATACATACTTCGCACAGACACCTCCATCCATCCAGCCATCTATGCATGCATGCATGCATACGCGCATGCGTGCATTGCATTGCATTGCATTACATTGCATCAAATTGCATTACATTGCGTTATGTTGCATTACGTTGCCTTACATTACATTACATTGCATACATATGTCTCTGTGTGCGTCGTCATGTCCTAGCTAACTAGCTAGCTCGATCGTTAGATAGATAGGTAGGTAGACAAACAACAACAAAGTTAGTAAATATGATTAGACAATTAGATAGTAGATGCATGAATAGATGGATGGATAGATACGTGTAGGTCTCAGACTCAAAAAAATCCGAACAAGGCTATTCCAAGCCAGCAACTCAAAAACCTTAAACCCCACGCCCGCCACCCCCATCTCTCAGTCGGTTGGATCAAGAACTGCTGAATGTTTGTTGAGGGCTCGAGGTTTAGGGTTTCGGGGTTCAGGGTTTGAGGTTTGGGGTCCAGTCTGATCACAGAAGCTCCAAAAGAACGGATTAGCTTTGCGTTGCAACTCATTTAGGGAAGACTGCTCTCTTCGATCATCTCTTGAATCCAACAACTCCTTAAACCCTCAAATGTGCTGCAACGGTGCATAAGGGCCGCCCTCACGCCGAAGATGAAGAAGTTCGCCAGGGCCAGTTGCACTAATCCAGGCTCTCCCAAGCAACCTTTCCTGGGTAACTTGAAGCTTCAAGAGTAAATGTCTTTTAGTCACGGGTCGGTTTTGCTCTCTGTCGGAAGACCTGGGGAAGCTCTGAACCCTTAAATCTTGGGCCGCCCGGTAGTAGTGGTAGCAGCAGTATATGTAGAAGTAGCAGCAGTACCAGTCGCACGGGTAGTAGTACCAGTCGTCGTCGTCTTCGTCGCAGTCGCGATGTTTTCAGACAATGGTGGCGACGATGATGAGGATGATGAGGAACATGTATGAAGAAGATGATCCTGGCATCGATATCGATATTGCTGGCTACCACGAAACTGGGGCAATGACAATCTTGCTACCACTTCTCAGCAGAGCCATCAAAACGTACAATCCATCATGATGCAGCCGAGGATCAGCAGAAGCTCCGAGCCCTTGAGGTTCCCGGTTGCTGAGGCAGGTTCCTTCTAGGGTTGCGAGTCGTTTGGTGTCAGATGGCTACACTACACCCCAAATCTATGGTCTCAACCCCGATCCTGAAACCTGCAAAACCCAAACCCCTTTTCCTTAGCTCTGCACGAACGCGCTGTACTGAACTGAAGCCGAATCCCCGAACCGGAACTCCTCCACCCCCAACCCCGAAACCCTGGCCTGAGAACCCTCAACCCTCAAGCCTAACCCGAGAAACTGAAACCCTAATCTAGAAAAATCCGTGATATGCTGGGGGGGCCTTCTTAGCTGGATTGGGAGTTGGGGTTTATGATCCTAGAATTGCAAAAAAGGAGCCACCAGAATAGTGTAGCTAGTTATTAAGGCCCTCAGCATCCCTCAACCCTAACCAAAGAAACCCAAACACTAATCTCTAAATCCGTAAACCCATGTAAACCCGAAACGCGCCTTCAGCTCCACACTCGCTTCAGCTCTGTCCTCTGCCTTAGTTGCTGAGTTCATAAGCCCCCCAAATTGTACACTTTCGGTTTTATTGTGTGTAAAAGTGTACACTTTCAGTTTTATAGTGGGTAAGGTAAGATTATCCCAAAAAGCGTAAAGTGTATCCACTCAGCTACTGAGCTGCTCTTTTGGGCGGAGCCTCCCGGACCAAGCCGGCCACGGCCACAGCGACCGGCATTGCGCTGAGGCCGGCGAGGAGCAGGCTACCACCTCGACTTTGGGTTCCTTTAAAGGGATCTATCAGGGGTTAGGTTTCCTTTAAAGGGATCTAGAAGGGGTTCGGGTCTTTTAAAGGGATCTATACCTAAACCACCAAAAGAAGGACAAATAATGGCCTAATACCTTTAAAAGGCTATCATTCCACATACTTTTGGGGTCCAGTAAGGGGGTCCTGTACGAGGATCGGTATGGGTTTAAAAATTAGGATTTAGGAATTTAGGAGTTTAGGGGTTTGGGTGTTTAGGGTTTAGGGGTTAAGGTTTAGGATGGTTTAGGGGTTTGGGGGTTAGGGGTTTAGGGGTTTAGGAGTCTAGGGGTTCAGGGGCTTGGGGTTTAATGGTTTAGGGGTTTGGGGTGTACCTAACACTAGGCCAGCGACGCCAGCGACCCGCCGAAAGAGCGAGGCCGATACTAACCACGACAGGGGCGAGGGCACCTCCCAAGTTGTTGGAGCAGTTCCTTGGGCGTTTAGGGTTTAGAGTTTCGGGGTCTAGGGTTTCGGGCTCTTGGGGGTTTGTTCGGGGGTTGAAGCTCGCACGGTTCTATCACAGGAATTCTTATTAGTAGGCTTCTTGATGGTTTCTGCAAGGATAAACGCTTGAAGTCTTGAGGTGTAGAGTTTCGCCTGTACGTCTCTGCGGATTTAGGGTTTCGGGCACAGAATCTCCAGGGTTCCGGCCAGGTCAGGGTTTAGGGTATTGCATGGTGTAAGGGGTTTCTTGTTTGGGTATGTTTGGGTCCGGCGAACGTTACCCTTTAAGTATACAATCCTATATCCATATCCCACCTGCCCTGATTTGAGGGGTACTACAATAACTCAATTTTCGATACTCGCTATAGTCTGATGTACAGTGCTGTCAGTGAGCCTGGAACGTGTGCTTCACATCCACCCCCCAAAACAATATGGAATACAGTCTGTAGCACTATAGGGATGACTTGCTGGCTTCGGAATGATGCGGCAAACTTCCCGAAGGCTTTAAGTCCAAGGGCAAAAGGAGGGACCCTTAATAAGGACCCCTAGGTATATACCCTTCATATATCTATTATATACCCATTATATAGCCCATTATAGGGTAGGGGTCCCCATTAAGGGTCCCTCCTTTTCCCCTTTGATTAAACATAAAACTGCACCAAGGCTCCATATCGACCAGAAGAGCCCTCGCTCTTTGGGCATGCACCAGGCGCTAATCACCCTTGCGCAGGAGGGGCTACCGAAGCCCTGGAAGAGGCCATTGAAGGACCACAAGACTGCGAGGGTCAGGGTGAGCCAGCAAGCTGGTAAAAATGCAGCTGCGATGTTGCAGGAGCCGGTCAGCAAAAGGCCTGAGTCTGAGTTGCTCGGCTCATAGGCAGACAAAAGCTCAGCCTATAGTTTTTGATGCCTCTGGACAAGTTGATAATCCTTGCAAGTTGAGCCGCCAAGGTGCCTATGACCAAACATCGAGATGCTGGAAGATCAACTGTGAAGACGCTCGTAAGCACTTTGCTCAAGCCGATGGCGATTTGACCCGAGCTGAGTATCAAACCCAACCTGGTCGTCAGGAGGCTTCCCTGAACCCTAAACCCCTGAACCCGAAACCCCTAAACCCTAAAACCCTAAACCCCTGAATCTTACACCCCTAAACCTTAAAGCTTATACACCCCTCAACACTAAACTGCCCTAAACCCTCTTTCTTAGGATAACCGTGCCACTGGAGTGTATGCCCAGTGGGCGCCGCCTGAATTACAGCATCCTTAAGAGCAAGATGTCGGCAAACGATGCAAGCATAGAAATGAAGGATGTGGAGACGACAAGAAGCCAAACATCGTCCAAACTACTAAAAGAAGTGAGGAGGAGCCCGAGCACACTCACGCATGCACACGCATTACACACAGGAAGCAGCACTAAAGCGTCGTGGTCGTGCTGGTGCTACTGTTGCAGTGCTGTGTCTGTACATCTTGCTTTAGCTCTTGCTCCTGCGAGTGTTGTTGCTCATGTCGTTGTTGTCGTCACTGCCACTGCTACGGTGGTGGTGGTTATGCTGCTGCTGCTGCTGGCCGTCGTAATGGTGATGATGATGATGGTGATGATGTTGTTGTTCCAGCTGGCGGTACCGTTGCTGTTGCTGTCGCTGCTGCTGCTGCTGTTGCTTTTGTTGCTGCTTTTTCCTGGCCGTGGCCGTGGATATGCCTGTCGTTGTGGCTTCTCTTCGTGTCTTGTCGTGTGTGGTCTTAGGTTGTTGTTGTTACCGCCGCGAATGTTGCCGCTGCTGCTGTCTTGCTGCTGTTGTCACGATTACTGTTAGTTGGGCTGCTGTTGTATTTCAGTCTCTACAGCTCGCAGCAGCTGCAGCCACCGTGGCTAGAACAATGCCGAGCATGTCACACATCGAATCTAAGCCCCTAAACCCTAAACCCTAAACCGGATCGACCCGAAGCCGGGAAAGGATCGAACCTTCAGCCCAGCAACTTTCGCAGGTCCAACCTCTGCTGACAGACCAGGGCAGGTCCGGCATAGGTCAGCGAGTAGCGACAGACATAATACCAGGCATAGGCCAGAATCCTTTGGGCAGCGCGTCCGATATGGCAGTTTCTGAAAATAGGGGACCCTAAGATAGTACCTTAAATAGTAGGATCCCAAAATAAGGCAGCCCTTATTCTCAGAAACTCCCATATAGGCTATGTGAGAATGGGGCCAAAGATATACAGGGACTGTAGGGACAAGTCTTCCGACCTCGAGCTCACCACTATAGGGTCTACAGCTGAATAGTTCAAGGTGTCACCTCGTTGTTTTGGTTTAACCAATTATATAATCAGGATTCTATAAGGTAACCCCAAAAAGGAACTACAATGGAGACTATAGGTAGGTTGTAGCATTTGATACATTCCAGTCGTGGTTTGAGAAACACACCTTTAAAGGAGCCGATAAAGACACCCTGAAAGGGGAACTCCTCAAACAACCCAAAGGAATCCTTAAACACACCCTTACAGGAATCCTAAAACGGGCCCTTTCAGGCTTCAGAGAGGGTGAGGGTCGTTTATGAGATGCGGGATGCTAGGGTATTTTTGGGTATCTAGGATGCTTACGAGTTCTTAATTGTGTTTGTTAGGGTGGTTCAAGTATTGCTGAGGATTTGGGGTATGGTATGAGGGGTTCGGGGTCTCTACCAAACTACATCAAGTCAAGGCCTACCGGTGCAGTGTTTTGGATGCGGGAGTAATAAGTCAAGCAAGGGTCAATACTTCTACACCCTAAACCCTGTTAGTTTTGCTCAGTGATACGGACTTAACTCAGCAATGGTACCGGTCAAATGGCTACTGCGCACCTGGTCTAGTGGTCCGGTAGCATCCCACACAAAACAACCCGCACAAGATTCTAATACGGGGGAGGGCTTTAATGATCAGAATAATTAGGGTTTTGGTGCCCATTCTACTATAATTATACTAAGGAACCCCCACAATACTATAGGCCGTATAATTACGGCCCCTACAGTAGCCAAGACTCAGCCCCGCTATGACGGCTGCACGGCGTGGTCGGAGATCTGGCGCCAGCCGGCCGCGCTCAAACGCACGGCGCCGTGGCGGAGCTCCGCAGGATCTGATTCGGGTTTGCCTCTGAGTCTTTACCCTAAGGGTCCAAGTATTCAATGATATAACATAGGACTTCTGGGCCGTCTAAGTTAAGCTACCTTACTAGGGATCTATAGTAAATACTGTGGTTTCCTTATTATGATACCTATACTGAACTTAGAACCCTAGCACAAAATAGAATTTTTAGCTGTTTCTTAGGGATTATAATAACGAAAAATTCAAAATTATTTCTAAGTACCCCTAAGTGAGTCTTTACCCTAACCAGCACCCTCCTTGTACCCTCAAATAGGGGTATATGGTCCCAAATAAGGGGCATTTAGGGTCTAATAGAGGATAGATGGAGGGTCTCGGAAGGGTCCAAGTATTCAATATCATAGGACTTCTGGGCCTTGTTAGGTACCAAAACCGATAAATAAGGACTACTTGGAACCTTGGGGCTATTGAATAAGACCCGTTTGTACCAAGCTAGCAGCTTCGCAGGGTGCAGGCTTTTGGCTTCAGGGTTTACCCAAAGGCCCCATAGTAGTTCCTTTTTGTGGCTCATATTTAGAAGCCTCTTATGTAATCCCCAAAAGGAACTACTATGGGGCCTATGGGTAGTATGCTGTTGAGAGAAGCGGCCGCATCGAGTGCATCCAGCGTGAGCTTGGGAAAACCTCCAGTCGCTCCGGTCCGCGCCAGGGGCGTGGAGTTGGCAAAGCTTTGGCCAAGATCTGCACGCCTCCATGGCTGCCCTTAAGCAGGGCCATCCTTCAGAAACAAAATGATGAAGACTCTCTTCTTTGGGGCTTCTACATGACGCACTGCTTCACGCTGTCTTTCTGGGCCCAAGAGTATGGTGCTGCGCTTGAGGAGTTTGAAGACAGTTTGTATCCAAACTCCAGGGCGAGCTTTCTACAGTGCAGCTTTTGAGTGACGACCGGAAGTGAGCTAGGATTTAGGGTTTAGGGTGCCATGTGAAAATCTCTTCGGCTTGAGCCTTGGCGCCGTGGTGCCAGGGTCCCGAACTTTATCGCACCTTGCATTGCAGGGTTCGCGTGACCGGGTGCTGGCACTTGCGGCCCAGTTGGTGGAACCTGGACCCCGAGCAGGACCGAGCTATAATCCTACCGGTTACTGCCAACAATCGGGGCCTTGATAATTAGAATAGGCTTTTGGGGCCCGCTATACTATGATTATGGTAAGGAACCCACAATTTAGTACAGGCAATTATCATTTAAGCCCCATATAATACGAGTGTCGGGCTTTGCTTAGACCCTAAAGGTATGCCGTCCTCGGGTCTCGACGCTCGGGAAGGTTTACAGAAAAGGTCTTGCAGAATCTTGCAAGGTTCCTACAAAGGGTACTTTAAGAGGGCTGATGATGGTCCCTGTAAAGGATGCTATAATAGGGTTGCTTCTGGTCCTGCTAAGGGGTAAGATGCTGAGTTTTTGACGGTCTTTTCATAATAAGGTTCCTTGAACCCCGTAATTAATAAGGGCCCCCTTCAAAGTTTAAACGAACCCTGTCAGAGCTCATTATAAATCGTTTTAGGACCCTAAACCCTAAACCCCTAAACCCTTTCAAGGACCCTGCCCCTAAGACCGCCTGCTGCACTGCGTCGCTGGCGCGGTGGCCCTCGGCGGCCACAGCCGAGCGCGCTTCCGTGCGAGCCTGGCTTGGCGTGAGCTGTATGTAACCGGGTTTATTTAGGGTTTAGGGGTTCAGGGTTTAGGGATGTTTAGGGTTTAGTATTTAGGGTTCAAGGTTTGGGGGTTTAGGGTGTAGGGTTTAAACGGTTTCGGGTTTAGGGGTTTGAAAGTTCAGACGGTTTGGGTTTAAGGTCGAGCATTTACAAACATCCTTGCCTAGGCCTCCATTATTACAACTATACTATATTATACACCAAAACCCTGTTCTAACTACTAAGGCCCATATGTTAGTTGAGGGTCTGACCTGCGGACTTCAGGTGATTTGGGCTAACATTGGCTGTCAGTCTTCCTATTCCTATCTCTTTCTCAAACCGTATGTTTCGGGTTTAATTTAGGGCATGGGCTTATGGGCTTTGAAACCTCCAACCCTGGGACTAAGCAAAGCCTGGTGTTTCGGAACCCTCTGAATACCGAGACTTGCAACTTGACGTTGGTTGAGTTCACCTGGCTGAAGTTACATGAAGCCTCGCAAACCTGGCCTTTAAGGAAATATGTAAAGAAATCGAAACATCATGGGTTGTTCTGAATAGTTGTACTCCCTTAGGAGGAACGGGTGCAAACGTGTTTCTGTGTAATTCGCAAGTCATCTTTCGATCTTTACAAGGTTCATGAATCAAAGTTGGATCCTGGATGTGCAACGTGCGACGTTCCCTGGCTCAGACCAGGCTATACCCTAAACCCTAAACCCCAAAACCCTAAACCCTAAACCCTATACATAACCTTCGAGTTTCAATCACACCTACGGGAGCGAACAGAAACATTCCTGGGCTTAGCCCAAGGCCCCGGCCCGTCTCAGATTGCACCAAACAGAAAAACCCAGAGGAAATCAACTTGAAGAATGTTCCATTGTCATCAAGGTTTAGGGTTTAGGGTTTTAGGGTTTAGGGTTTAGGGTTTAGGGTTAACATGGCATGAATCTAGAACCTACAGCAGGGACCAAATGGACGATGTCACAAGCAAAAAGTATGGCAGGCACACGAGTCAGCCCGCTTTACAAATGCAACACACACGTGCACACACAGACAGACACAGAGGCACACTCTTAAGATTACACACACACGCGCACACACACACACAAAGATTTAAGTTATTACTTGCTTACTCGCTTGCCCCCCGGAGGCGGAGGAACCTGCCTCGGCAACCGCCTGAGCCACAATGCTGCGCTCGAACTCCTTGGGCTTGGAGTATGGAGTATGGAGGGCAGAGCTTACGGACCGCAAATCCCTAAACCCTAAACCCTAAACCCTAAACCCAGAACCGTCGAACCCTAAACCGCTTACGGACCGCAAATATCGGAGAACCGTCGAATTTGTGACGGTGTAGGACATTGAACCAAGGGCTCGGCGGGTGGGATGAAGGTAAGTCGGGGGGATTCCCCGATAATAGTTCCTACAAACGCTCTGTCTCTCTCTCTCTCTCTCTCTCTCTCTCTCTCTATCTCTATCTCACTCTCTCTCTCTCTCTCTCTCTCTCTCTCTCTCTCTCTCTCTCTCTATATATATGTGTGTATACATATGTATGTATGTATGTATGTATGTACATTTGCATACTTATATTTGTATTTAAATTCTATCCAAATTTAATGTCAAACCGATTTAGATTGTGTGACATTGTGTTATATTACATCTTACTACATTGCACGGTACTAAAATTCATATTATCCTCTGTTATATGATACGTTACTTTACTAGGCCATGCAATACGATGTTAGACTATATTACACGAAATTCTACCATAATATAATATAATATAATATAATATAATAATAATATATATATATATATATATATATATTTCATTACATTGTATAGACCTCTGCGTGCAGGAGTTCCTTACCCTATCTACTTCCCTTCCATCTTGCCAGGGGCATGATTCACACACGACTTGGCTTCACCTCGCTGTGTCTTGGAGCTGATCCGTGCGGTCTTGGCTGAAGGGTTGACAACTTCAGAACCCCATACACGAACAAAGCTCTGATTCCAAAGCCCCTCTCGATCAAATCTCGCGATCATGGCTTGGAAATCTTGGAATGTGCCGGGTTTAGGGTGGTTTGGGCTTCAGGACAAGAGGATTGACAGTAGTCTATACTGGACATATGTAACACGAGAAACAACCATATGCAGATGTTGAGGGGCCACAATAAGTAGCGTGAGTAAATACCTTTACTAGCAGCTACTAGAGAATCTTTTTCAGGGTACCCGGAACAAAAATGGTAGATACTATGCTATGCCTCAAAAACCTAGCTCATATCGTCAAACTATTGCTCTCAAATTTACTCCAAACTTAAGTCCGCCATATTATTGCAGATTTAGGAAGCCTCCAGAAACTCCAGCATTCAACACGTGGAACACCCACTTGTCAAGAGGCCTCCGTCAGTGCACGGCTGAGAGCTTGAGAACGTTCCATGGTGCGCGTCCGCTCCTCCTGCCACGGGAAGTATTCATAACGTTTAGACGTTTCAGATTTCGAGTTCCCTTCGAGTTATCTCGGAGCATGCATGAGTATTGCGGCCGAGGGAGAAGGGTTCACGGCTTGGGCGGTGGGACTCAGCGGGAGTGTGCACCTGACCGGCCATCAGATGGATGTGTGCCGCGACATGCCGCGACCCTCTCAAAAGATCATGCAATGCCCCAGCTGTGCTCGTACGACGACAAACCCCAAAACCTAAATCTATAAACCTGAAAGGCCAAACCTCGATAACACGCTGATTCCAAGACTCAGGATTACAGATCAATGGGGTCTCGAGCTTGACTCGCCTTCTACAGAAGATGCACGCAGGAAGCACAAATTTCCGGTTGTCGCGACTTTTTGGGCTGCGGAGGTCAGGGATGAATCCCACTGCAACAGACGAGAATAACTGAACGGTGTTTAGGGTTTAGGGTTTAGGGACTCAGATGAACAGAAGTCTCAGCCCCGGAGCCCTAAACGCCGCAAGTCTCGGGACCCTAGGGCCCTAGATTTGATGCGGTGCCTTATTCCGCAACTCTTAAGCCCTTCTGCACACATGAAACTTCAACTTCAAAAGATATCCGGAAGTCTAACTCCATCCACAATGCATCAGATCTCGGGTATTGCAGGCCCACAGCTGACATGCTACCGCCTTTCTTCCGAGATGCCGCCGAATCTACTGTCCGTGGCAACTTCTTACCGAATGCATGTGTGAGCGATGGCTCCTCAGCCACCCGCAGGCACAACATTCGGACGGGCCGGGGCTTCAGAGAATGAATCCCAAATTGGCTGGTGGTCCCTGGAATAAGGATCACTAAACCTAAACCCTAAACAAACCCTAGACCCTACACCCTATTCTCTCTGAAACACCCATAGGGCATGGTCCTGAGGATGCTTTACAGAGCTTCGAAACACTTCTCGGCCAACAGCGCGAGGTCAGCTCAGGAGAGCTTCGGAGGTACGAAGGCGATATGAGGGAGAGGTGACAGGCACAAGCTCACATCCTTCTCCAGGACCACCTGAAGATTTCGAAACTTAGAGGCACTGGGCCCCCAGTTTCGGAGGTCCCTATAATAGCAAGGATCTTACCACTCAGGGACTCTAGTGGTCTCTAGATCACATATTTCTGCTTAAAGCCCTCGCCTAAAGCCGCAAGCTCCGAAACCCTCAAACCCCAAAACCTGCATCTCAACCCGAGTTTCCGAAAATTAGGGGTACCTTATTTTTCGGGTCTCTATGATAAGGATCCTACTACTATTTAGCTTATTAGGGTCCCCTATTTTCGGAAACTCCCGAATAGGCAACGCGGGTGTCTGAAGCTTCGAGCCTGCGCCGGGGTTACCAGATTCCGATCGTCCGGTTAAGGGAGTTTAGGGTTCTAGGATACCCAGTAACCTAAGAACAAAAAGGCCTCTCTTTTTGGTATTGGGTAACTTTATAAGGAACCTAGGACTACAAAAAAGGAATAAGGGTACTACTGGGCATCCTAGGTTTAGGGTTCCATTTAGCGTCTCGAGCTTTGGTTTTAACGGATGAGTTATACAGGGGGCCTTGAGCCGGTGGTACCAGATTCCGATCAGGATGTTGTAGAGGCCGCAAGACACCATCAAATGCCAGCCCCAGGCATGAAAATTCCAGTAATCGTAGGCTGGCAGCCTTCGAGTGTTCGGGGTTGTAAGGTTCTGTGGTTCAGGGTTTTTGCGGGTTAGTCTGTCCGAGGGCAGCTCTACCTGTTAGCTCCATACCTCCATACCATCTTCTATAGAGTAACACAAGGTCTTAAACAGCTGTCTGAGGCAGATGCCATGGGGTTGAACAAGTTCATGTAGGGCTTTGGTATGTCGGGTCTTATATGGCCTGGGGCTCAGGGTTTAATATTTCGCATCTCGGGTTTGCAAAATGGTACCAGATGCCGAATGAAGTAGCATATGCAGCTGGTTGCAAAGCTTCAGGTCCATCAGCCAAACCGTAATCGCCACCCCCAAAGCGATGAAGCCGTACCTGAACAGCATGTGGCCGGGATACCAGTCTAGAGTTGTACTAGTGACACTGAGGCAGATCATCAACTGACACAAATGATCTGGACCACTATTTCACTAAACCTTGCGAAGCAAAGTCACGACATGACTTTTCTCAACTCCGTCATGTCCTTGGGCAAGCTGCGGTAGAACAGCGTCACCTGGCACTGTTTCAAAGAGCAACACTTCGCGGACTTAGCGACACACATACCTTTAAACCCCTGTTTCAACAGCTCGTTGGACAACTTTCTTGATGCTTCGGATCCTTCAAACGAGACCACCAAAAAATCGACACAAGATACGACAATTGAGGTCTAGGAAACCCTATAGTACATGAGCGGGTTGCAATAGACCGCCGCCATGGCAATTCTCTACCCACGGCTCCGGATGAGAATCGATCCCGGATCATACCCGAGGTTACAGTAGAATCCAAAAGGCTGAAAACCCAATAGCCTCAATCCTTAAGAGTAATGTATGTGGAATCCCAGCACTATTTGGCCTTGATCCGGTTTCCAACTTTATGGGGTTTACTGTAGGGTGAAGGGCTTAGGGTTTAGGGTTCACCAAAAATTGATGCTCCTTTGCTCCTGAATCTTCGAAGCATGCTGCTATCCAGGGCCTCGAAGGTAGGGTTCTACTGGGGAAACCATGGAGAGTAGATTTTTAGCGACTGATTTTAACATACTTGTCGGAGGCCTCACAAGGTGGGATGAAAGAAGGTGGGATTAAGGATCCCTTATATAATGGGAATATCCCACCTACCTTCATCCTACCTTTTGAGGCCCCCGAACTTGTAACTCATAGCTGAATTGACAACTCCCTGAATCTTGCCATAGAGAGCCTCATGACCTGCCGCCCCAGAAATCCCGCCGTAACCATCAGGATGCGCTCTTTCCAAATACAGTTTTAAGAAGCAGGCTCTAAACAAAGAGGGTACAAGGGTACTATTACGGGGCCTCATTTAAGGACTTTGTGAGAGTTCTGCAAACACCTTGATTGAACGGGGGGGTTCGGATCTTCTTTAGGGATTCTAAACTAGGGTCTCGCTTCAGGCCAAGTTCATGTGAGCCCAGCACTCTTCCGAGTAGGACGTCAGAGAACCAAGCCCTAGCAGCCGAAATAGCTACACAGCAAACACCGCCTGCGCGCGCTAGATAAGCCTTCTACAGCTGCCATGTGAGAGTCCCAGAAATGTACGAAGAACCGTTCGTAAAGTACCTCCAAATATCGGGCACTCCCATGTTAAAACACCGGGCGTATCACCACCGCAGCGTGGGAGTTTCGCCGGGAGGTCAAGCATTTGAGGCCACTACTGTTCACAAAAGCTCCGCAACGTATCTAGGAGCAAGGTTGACTAGACTAGGGATTTGGGGATATCACGATACATGTGTATAGGCACTATGCACGGGATACTATGTCAAACTTTCCAATTCCCTATATTACATGCCGTGCCCTAAACCCTATACCCCGAATCATACACTCCCTACACTTCGGATAACCCTCAACCCCTGAAAATCATTTGTATCCCAATCGAGCGTGTGTGTGCGTGTGTGTGGGGTGTCAGTGCGGTAGGGATCCCATGCAGTAATTAGGGTCTACATTTGATTCCAAATGTCCTCATTTCCTGAACCAGCCCGGCAGCCCCATTTTCGACAGACGGGCCTTGCAAACGGCGAGGAAAGTGGCAAGGCCAAAGAAACCGTGGAAGGAGAACCATTGCATGTCCCCGCTTCGCTTGGAGGTCGCTAATGTCGCGACCACAGCGTAGACAAACCTGGGCTGAAGGTCCGAGCAGTAGAAGGACTTCGGGTTTCTGTAGAGGCTTTGATTTAAGGGTTTCGGGTTTAGCGGTTTAGGGTTTAGGGGGTTTGGGGGTTTGGGGGTTTGAGTTTGGGGTTATATGGGCCAGGGCGGTGGGGCTAGAGAGAAGGGCCCATGAATCGGTTGGATTCAGGGTCGGCACCTTAAAATCCTTAAAAGGGTTTAGGGTTTAGGGTTTAGGGTCGGCACCTTAAAAGGAAGGGCATCTGTAAGCATCGCATCTTCGCCCATGCGGGCACCAACAAAGCGGACAGCATGTGTGTAGGTACTTGTACGATGTGATGTCTGTAGGCCATGTCGGTATGCACATGTGCGCACGCATGCACGCTTGACATGGTGCCAGAAGACTTGGTTTCTGTAGGGTTTGGGTTTACCCAGAGGCCCCAAAGTAGTTCTTTTTTGGGATTACCTAATAGGGTTCTAAATATTGAACCCCCAAAAGGAACTACTATGGGGCCGCTAAAGCTCTCGGGGTTTAGGGCTTAGAATTCGGGTTTGGGATGTACAGCTTTCAGTACATGCCTACAGGGTCGGGTTGGCGATGCCGCCGGAAATGGCTTGCTAGCATCAACAACAAGCCACATGCACACTCCGAAAAACTCGCTATCTTTGTATGCATACATACATATGTATATGTATACTAGGATACCCAGTAACCTAAAAACAAAAAGGCCTCTCTTTTTGGTATTGGGTAACTTTATAAGGAACCTAGGACTACAAAAAAGGAATAAGGGTACTACTGGGCATCCTAGTATTTCTACACACACACACACTCAACAATACCCTGCCTCATGTTCAGGATCCCTGCCATTCAGCTCTGCAACCCAAGCCGACCCAAGTAACAAAACTGCCAAGCAGGCCATCCTTCCAAAATCCACCATACCCTAGCCGCCCCCAAAACATCCTAGCACCACAGGCTCTTTACTTACCGTTGGTTAGTAGGGAATGGAAGAATGGTAGTAATAGTAGTTATAAGTATACCCGATTCCTCCATTCCCTACTAACCAACGGTAAGTTTAGGCAGCCCAGCAACAAAGCGACTGGCAAGACACGGTATGCCGGCTGAACATGCTTCTGTTCGAACAGGACGTACAGGATCATGGCCTCAATGGTTGTGTGTCTGGTCCGGGTGTGTGATAGGGTTGGCGGTATGGGCCTTGGCATAGCGACAGCGAACATGCAAAATGCAAATACATACCCCAATATCTGTCTGTACATCCATCTCTCCACCTATCCACCTGTACATCCATCCATTATTTCATCAATCGGTTTGTTATACACTACATTGCACTACGCCACAGTACGTGGCATGTACATTCGTTGGCAAACAATACGTGTATACACACATACATGCATACGCTCGTACACACATAGCTACATAAATCCATGCATACATGCGTAAATGTATGTATATATATATATATATATATATGTATGTATGTATGTATGCTTGTTTGTTTGACAAATGAATGTACATATGCGTGCATGGATGTGCTTGCACAGTCTGTATGTATGTACGCATGCATGCATACATACGACACACATATACCCTATAAACATATTTACATACATGCATACATACATAGGTGCATACATGCGGATGTACGTAACTAAGATGTACGAAGCATCAAAACTGAATTGGCTGGATCTGAAGAAGCTTTCTCGAATGCAAAGGTATGTGTACAACCAAACATAGTAACCAAACATGTACGGAAACTACTAAAGGCATCAAACAAAAACATCGAGAGTGCATTGAACAACTAGAAAGCACATGGGTACTAGCATAGGGACATAAAAAAATACAGATGTATCTATGCATGTATGTATGCACGTATGTATGTACGCATGTATGTATGTATGCATGTATGTATGTATGTAGTGCATGTAATTAATGCATACACATATGTAACTATGCACGTATGTACGCATGCATGTCTGTACGTAGATATGTAGTTTTTATTTATGTACATATGCATGTATTTACAAGGAAATAAAGGACAACGCCTGCAAGCGAACAAAACAACAACCCAACATTCAAACACATACAGTACATGTAGAGTGGCAGGTAGAGAAAGAAAGAGAGATAGGGAGAGAGCCAAAGCGAGGGGGAGTGAGGGCGGGAGGGAGGGAGGGAGGGAGGGGAAGGAGGGAGGGAGTCTGGAGGGAGACAAACAGACATACAGACCGACCAGACCAGGCAAAGGAGACCAAGAGAGAGAGAGAGAGAGAGCCAAAGCAAGAGACCGAGAGAGAGCGAGAGAGAGAGAGAGAGAGAGAGAGAGAGAGAGAGAGAAAGAGAGAGAGAGAGAAAGAGAGAGAGAGAGAGAGAGAGAGAGAGAGAGAGAAAGAGAGAGAGAGAGAGAGAAAGAGAGAGAGAGAAGAGAGAGAGAGAGAGAGAGAGAGAGAGAGAGAAAGAGAGAGAGAGAGAGAGCGAGACCCAGAGCGAGAGCGAGAGACAGGCAGGCAGGGGTGCTTGGGAGAGAAGCACAAAGCACAGTGGAAGGATGGAATACAGGGGAGAGACGAGTCGAGTAGTTCAAAATTTACGAGTCTACTCTCCCCTGAACTGACACGAAACCTCACGAGCGTTCTATTTCCAGATTAGTCCCAAGGACATCACCTGCAGGGCACTGGCTCACTGGCAGCCTTACACTCATGGGAGCTGTTAACAAGCTTTGACGATCATCGCCTGTGCAACAAAGACCGCGGGGCAAAGCAAACTTCAAGTTTCCACTGCCCCGGCCTCCCCGGCTGGAGGGTTTACGTATTATACTAGTCACGGCTGCTTTTAAGGGCACCCTCTTTCAGAAGAGCAAAAATCACCTACAGCAAAAACCGAGGCGAGATGCAACAGTCCACAGCATTGGCACCTGGACAGGCTCATACTCGCTCGGAGAGTTCCGGGCTATCTGGGTTTCAGGACGGTTCTGTGTTTTTGTTTGCTTCTATGGCACCCTTTCCAACTTCAGGTACCGGTGTAACGCTTAGGGTTTCGGGTATGATGTTAGTATTTGCTGGGGTGAAGGCAGGAGTCAGAATTTCGAGAGTGAAGCGGAGGACTTGTGGTTCTTGGTGCAGTTTAAGGCTCAAGGTTGGGGGCTTGGGGTTCACCAGCAACCCGCCACTACCATCTATTCTGCCCTAATTCCCACTATTAAGGACCACAAGGGCTCTATGAAAGCGTACTTGGGGGCTGCTGCTAGGGCTGAAGGCATAAATCCTGGACTCAAAACCCGCGAAGTGAAGGGCGGGGCTTCTGACGGGGTTTTCTGGGAGGGTTGGCCAGGACGGCTGGATCCTAAGCAGCTGCATACTTGGAGGGTCGGGTGTCTTAGTAAGCAGGTAGTAAGCAGACTTATAAGTACCCTAAAAGGGGCCCTAGTTGGGGTTATGGTACTTATAAGTCCCTAAAACAACGAGTTACTAAGTCCCCCGACCCTCCAAGTAGAGGCCCCACAGAGCTTTTAACCCCCTCATTCCCGAGGAGCCCAGTACAATAGCATTCGCATCTTCGGCTAAAACCACGCCAGGGAGTAGAGCTGAGGGTTTAGATTAGAGCGGCTAGAGGACTAGATCAGAATACGCAGGTAGTTTGAGTCTTACCATGGCTTGGGAATTATTTCGGTGAAGTCTGGCTAGGGTTTAGGGTTTACGAGGGTGCCTGAAGGGTAAGCCGCCCAGACTTTACATGCCGGAGGCGGCCCAGCAAGGCAACAATCATCGACATCGCAAGTTTGTGATACCTAAAGATTGGCCTCAAAACATGTGAGCATCCCTGAAACCATTCCCGAACTTGTAGGTCCCCCCCAGCGATTTTTGAGACCCTTCATTTTTGAGATCTGGGAAACTATAATCAAAAGCAACACGAAAACCACAAGCACGGATTCGTGCGCCTGGTCCCAGCGCTGGTGCTCGAAAAGCAAAGTCCCGTGAAACGCCACACTTCCCAAGCCAACGATGGTTACGCTCAGAAAAGCGATAATGAACCTTGCAGGACCAGTGTCATATACTTGTGCGATGGTTGATATGGGTTTAGAGTCAGAGCATATGCGGCTTGGGGTCTTTGGGTTTATGGTTCACGGTCTGGCTTCGGGCTGTCAGGGTTTTGGGGTTGTCCCATCGTCGCCTCCATTCCATGCAGTCTCTCCTCCGGAAGTGAATAAGGAGGGGCAGTATCCCAGCAACAGCGATGAACATCGATGTGAGGCTGTTGAAGAATTCGGCAGCATAGGGCGTCCTTGTGTCCGGGTTTGATGCTTTTGGGAGTGTCTTGAGCAAAGGTTTAGTCCTGTAGGGCCGCAATAGTTTGAATAAGGTTTGGGATGTACCATGCAATAAGTATAATAAGGAACCCCCAAAACTTAAGCCCTATTCTAATGAGAAAGGCCCTACAGAAGGCGTTGGATTCAACTTCCAGGTGCTGCAGAAAAAATTCCAAGTCTCGCGACCCCATGGCTGAAATGTATCTCGGCATACCGGCGGCAAGACGACTACGTCTTTCAGTAGCCTCAAACCCAAAACCCTGAGACTCAAAACATCACGATACCGTAAGTGCTAAAGCCTAACCCTGAACTGTAAAATCAAAACCCGAACAAACTCTAGACCACGGGGCAAACACTCTCCAACAAGCTGCCCCAAGAGCTGAATCCGCAGACATGACACGCATCAAAAGGTTAATGCATCTAAGCTGCAGATATGAAAACATTCTACTAAGCCCTACAAGCAATCGCAGTTCCTCTGAATACTTCCTGCAAACCCGCTTCCCCAGTACCCTAATAAGAACTAGGCAGCTAAGGTCTTGCGAGAACCCAGGCAGCCTGAATTTGGGGGGTATTGAATATTGGTGGCTTAAAGGCTTAAGCGGCTTAAGGAAAGAAATGCCCACAAGAGAATCAGAGTGTATGAAAAATGTGCCCAGGATCACCAGGTAGTTCCCTTCACACCAGTCCATTGTGGCCGTCGGCGGGCCCCAGTATCCCTCAAAGCCTTTCATGGTCGCCACGGCCGCCATCGAGAGATCGCACACAAAATGCTACTAAAAGGGGGGTGGGGGTTCTAGAGAATGAGGAATTGCGCAGAGCAGTCAGACATTTCGTTGTTTGAGTCTGTTGCGATGCACGGAAATCCACCGTGAAGTCGTTAAGGACTCGATGTTAGCAAGACATTGGGCAGGAAGTTCATGCTACTATCCTTGCTGCAATTCGACGGTGTATACCTCGCGAGACTCCCTTGAGAATGCGAGCTTAGCGGACAACAAACTCACAGCAAGCTTGGACTTTGCCAGCTCCCTCCTGCCATTATCAGAACTGCTTCGCTGTTCTTTGTCTGAGCAATCAGTCTCACAGGTATCCTGTGAACATCGCTTCCAAAGAATAATGTTAGAAGCTCATACACCCTAACTCTAAACACTTAAGTCGCAGACCCTAAACTCTACACCGTTCCTAGACTTAGTAGACTTCGGCTTGAGCTGTGTCCAGCTGTGCTTAGCCTCTCATCCACAAACCGCTCGCGCGAAGACTGGGGACTGAACAAACCTCTGAAAGGTTTAAGGATCAGGACAGGGATTATGGTTTAGGGTATACCCTAAAGTTTCGGGCTTGCGGTTTGGGTACAAGGAAAACCTCAGCAATCCTAAAACCTGACCCTGATCCGGAGTTCAACTAATGTCCTTCGCCAATTTTTGGATGTACTGCCCCCCCTCGCCCTTCCCGTTCGTGTCACCCGTCATTCCGATTCCCCGACTCCGATACAGTAGACGGTGGGCCCGACACACTGCAATCAATAAGCAACTCCACCCCTCAAAACAACCTCTTGCAATCATGTTGTAGTACAAATTAATAAAAACGATTCCAAAGGAATGCCGAATTTCAGACAATAGCGGCAACACCCTGCCCTAAACCCTCAACACCTAAACCCTAAGCACCCTCAATGTGTCTCCTCCATGGCTCCATTCCACTCCACGCGCAGCCGATCCATCTTCTCGCGCACGAAGTCCTGACAGCCGAGACTGTGTCAGGGTCTAAAGCTTACAGTAGAACTTCGTAAGGATATGATATAATCTGATATAACATGATGTAGATTAGGGTTTCAGGGTCAGGCATTGGGGTTCCTCTGAGGCAGCTGTTCGAATTTAGTGAGAGAAATGCCCAGGCATCCGTAAGCCCTAAACCCTACAGCCCAAAAACCCAAAAAACCCCAAACCCGAAAACCCTAAGACCCTAAGCCCCGAAACCCGTAAAACCTTAAATCCTAAAACCCGGTCCTGGATCTTTTCGAATGTGGTGCCGTCGGTGCCGTTGCTTCCTTTGTCCTGCTCCAGAGCATTGCTTCAGGGGTTTAGGGTTTAGGGTTTAGGGAACCTACCTTTTCAAGGACGTACGATACAAGGCCATCATAAGTCACAAATACAGAGAACAAAGTAGGTTTTGTGCGGAAGCATGTCTTGCACAAACTCCCCAAAACCTACACAGCATCCGTCTCGCCCTCAAGTGGCGATGTTTCCGCACAGCGCGAAAGGGCCTACAAGCGTTCAGGGATTTCGGCAAAGACCCAGCTAGGTTTACCAAAACACTCTGGCCTTCCTTGTGCCAACCTCTGAAAGGAAAGGAGACCCTGATCTTCGCTTTGAAACGCTAAACCCCAGAGATATCGAATGCATCCGTGGAAGGAGGCCCCGAAAGACGGAGAGGCACCCGAAGAGAAAGAGTGCCAAGGCCAACAGTCGCAGCATACTACACATACGAACATCTATACATACTTGAATACACTGAAGATCATTACGATGATTTCCTAATAGATAATATATTTCCTGAAAGAACTTATATATATATATATATATATATGTAGATGGTCGGTACAGCACATGACATTAACGGAGGTGCACGAAAGCTCTCGGGAGCCAAGCTTCCGGTTGGCGGCGTTAAACCGAGGTCAGAAGAGGCATGGGTACACATTCATTACTGAAGCTTTATTGCAACAAATCGCAAAACTATTATTCTGGAACTTGTTTGGTTTCCGCCTCTTCTGTCATGGCTGCGATCGTTGTTGTTCTGACTGCTGCTGGTTCTGCTGCTGCTGCTGCAGCTTTTTGTGTATCCTGCCGGAAGTTAGCTCGGGAAGTTGCTGTTGTCAAGTTGCTGACGGTCTTGCCATTATGGTGGTTGCTGTTGCCGTTGGTTGCTGCAGCTGCTGTTTGCTGATGACGACACTCGTGCTGTTGAAGAATGCTGGCCCGTTTGCAGATGCTGTCGCCTTAATTAATGTTGCTGATCGTGCCGCAGATCATGCTGCTGGTGATGTCATTTGCGATGCAGCACGGCCTTGTCATTGTCTTATCAAGCTACTGATGTCAGTGCTGCTTCTTTCCGAGTGATGCTGCGCGTGACAGCCGGACCGGAACCCTCAATTCCGTGAACCTTTAACTCGCAAATGTCCAAGGCATCCAGACATCAGAACCCAAATCTCTAGACCTACACTCCCACACACCGACACCAGAACGCCCGATAGCCGCAATCCCCAATGACACAGGAAACTGAATCCTGAAACCCTGAAAACCACTATGCCAATCCCAACATGCGCCGATCTAGAGTGTGAAACCGCAGCTCAAAAATTCCGCACCCACCAATCCCTAAACACACTCTCAAACCTCTAAGCCCTAAACCCCGACAGGTAAACCCCTAAGCCTGGAATTCTTGATAAAGACCCCAATACTTCTAGAAACCCTAAAACCGAAACCCCTGAAACTCTGAAACACTACACACCCTCAAACCAAAACCCAAAGCCCAAACCCCCAAACCCTAAATCATACCTCAAAGAACTAAACTAAACCCCAAATTCCAAACCTCACTAAACCCCAAACCCTTAACCCGTAACCCTAAACAGCAGGGAATGCCTCCCCGCTGGTCAGCGAGGCCAACAAATCCTCCCTGAGCTCCATGGCTTGCCTCGCCTGGGTCCTGGGCAAAGGGGTTTACTTACCTTTGGCTAGCAGGGAATGGAGGAATGGGGCACAATTTTCACCTTTATTACTACCATTCTTCCATTCCCTACTAACCCAAGGTAAGTTTAGGGACAAGGGAACTTAGTCCTTGATGATACGAATACACGATTGGAGGTGCTGTGGTTTTCAGGGCTTTACAGATTAGTCTTTAGGGCTTTGGATACCTTTAGTGAGTTATGTAGAGGTCACTTACGGGTTTGGGGTTGAGACGGTGCAGCGGTTAGAGGTTCAGGGTTTTAGGAGCAGGGCTTTGTCCACGCCGGTTTGAGGGTGCAGGGATGAGGGCTTCGGTACTTTCGTATCGTAGAACCTAACGTCTGGGGCCTCAGGCTTAGTCCGGGGACACTCAAAACCCAAGCTCTGAAACCCCAAGCATCGGAGGCTGCTGCTGAGGTTCGTTGAAACCGCAAGCACTTGAGGCTGCTGGGGTTCTAACGGTGTCTGTGTGTGTGTGTGTGTGCGTACTTGAACACAGGGACAAGGCATCTTGCACTGAGCACGGGGTGTGCAGGGCGTCTACGCCGATGGGCTGCGCAATATTCCAGAGCCACAAGACCTCTAACCCTAAACACACTAAACTAACCGTGACCAAGTATACCATCGGGGCAAGTTTTAACTCGAAGCCCAGGAACCGTGGCTCTTAAGTAGACCCCAACCCCCTCCGCTTCTCCCCCAACTCGCCCTCCGCCCTCCAGCACAGCATACCAGACCACTGAAAACCCCTAGTGGAGGCCAAAGGCTGCTGATCATAAACCCACTAACATCTCGAGCCTTGAACTCTGCAGTATAAAGCCAGTACACGGAACCCCACAGAGCACAAAGGCCCAATGACCCTTGGTGCCCTTGTAATCTCGCCGTGATAGCATACTCCAGGTCTCCTTCTCAGTTCTAGCAAGGACCAGAAGACAAGAATGGCGGCGACATCAGGGTTTGGGTGTTTAGGGTCTACAGGGCTCAGGGTTGCAATCCGGAGACCCCAAGATCAAAAAAGGGGTTTGCGGTTCAGGGCCTACAGGGTCTAGCGGCAGAAGGGTATTTTCTACTTGTGCACCTAGAACCTCTGAGGACTTTGCTCCACAGTTGATGTCAGCAGATCCACATTCGAACTCATCGAATCCACCCTCTCCTGTGTTGGGTGGTATCGGCTTTAGATTAGGGTTGAGGGCTCAGGGTGTCCAGCGACTCCAACATTTCTACAATAGGTTTAGGGTTTAGGGTTTAGGGTTTATGCATGGAGTTGTACCAGAGGGTTATTGCAATAAATTATGAAGGTCAGTCTCCTAAACTCCGAATCCAACATCTATTATAGCATCTTTGCTAGACCTCGAACCCGAAACCAATAAGCTCTTAACTATCAACCAAAACCCCAAGCCCCTCAGGATCTTTAACATTCATTACGCCGCATCTGCTTCGTAAGTACAGTGGTTGAAGTCCTTTGATGTGGTTTCAAGGCTTCACAGGGTCGAGAGGGTCGAGTTTGAAGCTTGGGAACCCTGCAGCCTCAAACCGTAAAGCCCTACGTACCTCCATCCCTAATATCCAAAACACCCTCAATTCCTAAACTCTCAAGCCCTAGAAAACCCCTAAGCTGTAAGCCCCTAAAGTCCTAAAGGCCTAATAACACCCTATAAGCCCTCAAGTCCTTAACCATGAACACTACAAGCTTGTAAATTTATACGCCCCCAAGCTGCTAAACCGTGAAACCTCGAATTACCGAACTCTTCCGGTGGCTGTTCATTACCACAAATCCCACAGAATTTATGAACACTTCGTGAATCCTCCTGGTTTCGGGCGTAGGGCTCTTCATGAAGTCTCTGGGAATGGCTGGCAGGGTGGGAGCGAACCTTGCCTCGTTGAGGGTTTACGGTTAAGGTCCTGTGGAATTGGAGCTTCAACTTTAGGGTGATTTTAGGGCCCAAGGTTTGTAGGTGAGGGCCCCAGGTTATAGGGGTTCAGGATGTAGGCCTGTAGCATTTAGGCTCTCGAGTTTTAGGGCTTGCGTTTGCAGGTTTACCACTAGCCCCCAGGTCTTATTGATGCGAGTGGCTTTGCGAGTAGCTACAGCTGCAACTAAAGACCGTACAACGGCAAGACTCCAGCAATGATGTTGTACCGACTGTGGAATACTCAACAGTGATTACTGGTGTTCAAAATGGCGTGCACGACGTTGTGGACTACTGCACTCGATCACGAACAGATGCTGTAGTGTAATCCTAAACACAACCCTATATACATCGCGAGCCGACGCCGAGGACCTCCAGGTAGCGAGTCTGCTGCAGGAGGTTCAGCAACTGCTCTGCAGGCCTCAGCGAGTCAGTACGAGATGCGAACATGAGGCCTATACAGGGGTTATGTTATGGTGCTTCGGGGTCCTGGATTATCATGAAGCCCGAGCTTATCACTATTGAAAAGTGGCTCACCTGCGTGCAGGGTGTAAAGGTAACAGAAGCTGGTTGCGGAGCGGGCTTTGCGTATGGCCGCGCACTGGTTCGGACGGATGGAGTTTCAGGGAACGGCGCAACTATGCCAAACAGTTTTCCTACCGGGATTGTCGCGAGGAATACCAGCAAAGCTGGGCTGCTCCGATATCGCGAACGCAGGACCTTTGCTGAAGACCCAAAAACAGCCCTCAAACCACCGCCGGCTAGGGGCTCTGTTCGGCTTGCAAATTATTGGAGGGCGGGCCTGATAAACCCTAAACCTTCTACCTAAATGTTAACCTTACAGCCTGAACTTCAAACCCCAAACCTGGCACCGGAACCGTAAAGTTCCCGCCCCTGAAGCTGTATTCCTAAACCTTCAAACTTAAACCTTTACAGTAGAAGCCTAAAAGTTGGAAACCCCATAGCCTCGATCCTGAAGAGTAATGGAAAGGGAATCCCAGCACTATTTGGCCTTAATCCGGTTTCCAACTTTATGGGGTTTACTGTAATCCCAAACCCCACTACTGCAGAATTTGCATAGTTGCACCCGAGAATCTCTGCTTTGGCCGCAGCAGCGGTTGCCTGTCCAGTTGGAGGAGCCCCCAAAAACACCCAGGGCTCCCTGAAAGTATAAAAGCAGCAAATGCTTAGTGTTACTTTAGGGTTCCTTTGAGGACTCAGGCTCTAGAAGGGTCTACAGGGAACTCCAGAAAGTTGGAATATGGTTTCATGGTAGGATACCCTATAATTTGCCATAGAAGGGTTAGGATAATCATATTCCAACTTTCTGGCTTTTACCCTAGGGTGTAGAGTGAACCCCATACAGTTGGAAATCGGATTAAGGCCAAATAGTGCTGGGATTCCCGATTACATTACTCTTAAGGATTGAGGCTATTGGGTTTCCAACTTTTGGGCTTCTGCTGTAGGGTGTAGTGGCGACTTGCCTTTAGTTACGGGTTCACATATCATTTCTTGTCGAAGCTGCTACTGCAAACATGTCTGCACGCCCAAAGCCCTAAATATCAGCATGTTGAGTTTGGAGCTCAGGAAAGACTTAGTTTAGGATTTGCGACGTTGGGCGTTGATTAGCTCAAAGATGGCCTCACCTCCCTGACCCCAAAGAGTCGACCATAAGGCTCCACATCCTACCTAAAGTGCCCGAGTAAAAACGCGGCACAACCAAAGGAGAGGAACACAAAAGAAGCTAAGCATGCGAACCATGGAGAAGCAACTTCTGTTGTTTCAACGCAACTCGACACACTCTACCCGATATCGGAAACCTTAGAAGCCCTTTAAAACGCCCAGACCCTACCAGAACTAGAACGTACAAAACTGATAACGTCCATTCCTGAAACAAACCCGCAGTCCGAGCCCTATCCGGAGCCCCTGAACATCTACCTGCAGCTATAAGCCGCTGCATGCAGAGGCAGTTGATGATAAGGAACAGCCTAAACTCTAAACCCTAAACCCTAATCTCACACTTTGGCCACAGGCTTGCACTTGAAGCTGCATCCTTCAAAGCCTGAACTTTACTAACGAAGCTCAGCAATCCATCACCCTGCGCCCTCGAGCGCGAAGGCGCCAACATTCCGTTTTTTCCTCTAAATCATGAGACCTAAACCTTACAGCCCTCAACCTCTGAACCCTAAAAAAAACTACTAACAAGGCCGATGCAAACACTTAAAACCCCAAGACCGTACTAAGATCCTCTACAATCCCAAAGTCTGTAAAAATCAAAAACCTCTAAAGCCTCCTTCATGGCCGATTCCAAGGCTTCAAAGCGCTGCTCCGTCGCATGGCGCGAATCCTCGAGCCTTCCGATGAGCCAGGCTGGCTGGGGCTTTGGGATTTCGGGCTGTCCACATTTATGATTGTTGTTGAAGTCCCTCTTCTCCCTCTCGTCGTCCTCCTCACTGCTGTCCGGGACGCACTCATGAGGATAGGCTTGTGGTGAATATATTATTATATAAAACCACGCCGTGGCCTAATTCTACACGGGCCATAATAAAAAGGTATCATCACCACACAAGCCCATACCAACCCTTTCATGAAGCAGTCTACCTTACAATCATACAGAGGAGCCCACCCTTCAGCGGTTAGTGTTAACAATGCTCGGGTTTGCATTGGCTTCAGGATTTCTACTTATCGGGTATCGTTGATGGGAAACTAAAAGTTAGCCTTTGTGGTTATGTAGGGATTTTATAAGGATTATCATACCCCTAAAAGATTAGAGGTTGCCTGCTCTACTACAAAGGATTTCAGCTCGGTTAGCAGGTCCCAGAGTTAAGGGTTGGGTTTCGGGTTCAGGGCTGGGTGCCTTAGGTTTGGCTCCCAGACATCCCCAGCTGAAAGCAAGGCTTGCTTTAAGAAAGCCTTGGCAACAACGAGTCTTATTCCTCTCGAAGCTCTATACTCTGGATTACAACCTTGAGGGCTTGTAGTCCATAATGCTGGAGACTGAAACTGTACAGTAAGCTTAAACCCTCCACAAACTAAACCCTGAAAACTAAAGTCCTAAACCCTGAAACTCCGAAGCACTTTAAAAACCTGAATGTAAAAACACATCAAAACCCTGAACCCAAAATACCCTCTAAACTGAACTACAGCCCCAAACCCTGAATCCCTAAACCCCTCAACCCTGAACCCTAAACTTCTAGATCCCTGTAGAGGAACCCCTAGAGATCCCCTTTTAAGGAACCCTTATAGATCCCTTTTAAAGGAACCCTAAGCTCCCCATGGAGGCCTTTTCTTCAACTCGGACTCGGAGGATGCGGGGCTAACGGGGCAAGTCTGCTCAAGTGACCTGGGTGTGGGGATCAGGGATTCAAAGCTCCAAAGCCTAGGGCATAAGATGGTATAACTGAATGTGCAAAATACGAGATACACAATATGTACTATGCAGAGGGTATAACTGATATAGGGCTTTGGGTTTTAGGTATAGGCCTAGGGTTTGCGGGTTGCAGTTTAGTGGACTGGTCTCTTTCGAGGGATATCATCGTACTGATCTCCGTTTCTTTCTCTCTCCGTTTCTCTCTGGCTGTCTCTCTCTCTCTCTCTCTCTCTCTCTGTCTCGCTCACTCTGAGATGACAAATAACCAAACAAATATAGACCGATAGACAGACAGATTTAGATATATAGATCCATAGGTCAGTGAGTTTACATTAAGGGTCGTTAAGGTGTATGGGGTTAGGGGTTGCATTTCCGGAAGCAAGGGTGTAGCGGCTTTAGGGATCAGGCTTCCAGCAGTAGTGGGTTTCGAACTCTCGGGCTTTTTGGAGGGCAAAGCTTACAAATTAAGGTTTGAGTGGCCAGGCTTTAAGATTGGGAGGTCTTGCGGTTTAGGGTCTTTAGGGGTTTAAGGCTTGGGGATATAGGGTCATAGGGGGTGTCCACGGACCGAATTACAAATGGAATCAGGCAGTGGGGTAGTGCACTGTCGAATACAGCTAGTGTCCAGGCTCCTAAAAACAAGTGCGCTTTATACAGACTACTGTGTGCATTCTGGGCCATCCAGTATGCAGCATACCATGGCCAGGTACATTGGACAATTCAAAAAACCAGCTGGCTGCTACTGCTGATTGCATGAACTGGCTAGCTCCTTAACCGTCGTAAAGCTTCCTGGGTTCTTGTTGACGAATCTAATTTCAGCTACTTCAATAGGGATATAATAAGATTTCCTCATTTTCTTATTATGGTAACTCAAACTACGTCCCTTCGCAACAACCCAGTCAAGAAACCATCTTATTTACTACAGATCCCGATGTTGGCAACTCAAATTACAGATCCTTAACAAGAACCAGGCTTCATAAGCATCTGCCGCAGGTCAAGTCTAAGACGCTTGGCCCCTACTGGGAGCTATCTCTCAGCACGAGTAGAATGCAGACGCGGCTCAATTTCTTAAGGTAGGTTTTTTCCCCTCTCGCATGGCTGGCAACTATGTCCACTCGCGAGGACAGTTGGGGACACGGTTCAGGGTTTTAGAGGGCTTGGTGCCTAAGCTTCAAAGAGAACTCAAAGCACTTAGCGCTCAGGGATCTGTTTCAAAGGCTTCAGGTAGGGTTTTTCCTGTTTGTGGTCTGGTGTAGGGGTTCGGGTTCATCTGGGATGTTTATGGAAACCTACAGCTCAAGTGCAAGTGTGGGCTAAGCATCCGGCGACCGAATGTCTCCGATAGATCTGTCCAGCTCAGATTTGACACACCTTGGAATAGAAGGTTTTAGGGGCAAGCATACTGCACCATCACATTACGATGCTACAATGACGCGTTTCTCTGATCCGCTACCGGGCTAGGCTGGGCTCTCAACACCCAAACCGTGATAGAACACCCGACCACCATCTCCAGGAGACCACGCGGAGACCACAAACGACGACCGGGACGGCCACAGGAAGGCCACCATAAGACCACGAGGGCACCAGCAAGCGACCAGCAAAGCCACCCTCCTTCCCTCAAGTACTCAGGGTATTCAGGAGCAGCTCCGAACATGTCTCCCCGAATACTGGGGTTATACTTAGGAGCAGAGGATGGCTAAAACGGGGTTCCCCAAGTCTTGGTGGGATTCAGATTTTTCGGAAAAGGAGGGACCCTTATTGGGGATCCCTACCCTATAATGGGCTATATCATGGGTATATAATAGCAATATTAAGGGTATATACCTAGGGGTCCTTATTAAGGGTCCCTCCTTTTGCCCTTGGAGCATCCAAAGGGGTGGGAAGGTACTATTAACAAGGCTTTGCCGGGTACCTGGCCCGACGGATCCTGCGTGAATTTTTAGGACGTGCACGCAAAAGTGGGAGTTTTCCGAAAACTTAGGGGTACCTTAGGATTCATTTGCTCTATAAGAGTTTATAGTTTCCGAAAATTGGGGCGTCCCGCGGAATAGAGCCCCATAGTGCGTACCACACTACTGTTGGGGAACAACAACGACTCCAAACAGCAGTGAAAACGAACACCGTCTACACAGCGCTGAAAGACCCTAAAAGCCCTCTATAATCCTGTGCCAAGCTGTACAAAATCCATGACACCCAGAACAGATCCTAAACCCTTAACCCTGAAAACCTAAACCCTACACCGTAATGCCTCAACCATATTTTTCAGCCCTGATCCCGAAACCCTAAAACTAGGTATGGGAGTTTCCGAAAACAGGGGACCCTAATACAGTAATTACGCTAAATAGTAGGGGACTTATTATAAGGACCCCTCAAAATAAGGTACCCCTAATGTCGGAAACTCCCGTATTACACCGCCACCCTAAACCGTCTGAGTGGGCGCTGCTCCTGGAGATCTCCCGGCCGTACTCCCGATGTCCTGTGCCAAACACAGGAATGGGCTTAGCATAGTTTGAGGTTTAGGGTTTAGAGTTTAGGGTTAACAGGAATGGGTTTAGGGTTTGTTGTGTTTGGGGTTTAAGGTTTAGAGTTTAGAGTTAAGGCGCTTTTTTCCCCTCTGAAGTACAGTTTGGTGCGAAAAGGACGGAGGCCTGAAGGTGTGGGCCTTTGGGCTGTGGGGCTTCAGGGTTTGAGGCTCAACCATAAACCCTCAAACCCTTTAACCCTAAGCCCGTACACCCTTCGCCCTCCAACCCTGAGTACTTCGCATGGATGGAGTGCTGAAGACCCATAGCCCCGGGTCGTTGATAGGAGCCAGTCGATACTACCGTTGAGTTCACAAGGTTCGCTAAATCAGCTTCGGGCTGTGCAAGACAAAGCCTACACCCCAAACCATAATGCGCTCAACAAATCAAAAGTCGTCGGGTTGCAAGTGCCATGCTCCAGTGGCGGTGATGCTCATGATGATGCAGCGGTGATGCTCATGATGATGTACCCCATGCCGCTTAGGTACTGCTCACGATGAAGGACACTGATGGTGAGTTGTCCTTCTCGCCATGTTACTTTACTTTTGCAGGTGAACCTCTCGTTTCTTTACCCTGGGGCTCCGGAACGTCAGAAATCCCTGGTTCAGGGTTAAGGCGAGGCGTCTTTAGGACCTCCATTTGTGACCTCAAGTTGGAACATCAACTTCCTCACATTACCTTGCTGTCAAAACCCTATGACTGACCTCAGTAAGGGACCGCTTGTTTTCTGAAACTCTTGCATGCCCAGACTTTGCAAAGCCAGGGCGAAAAGGATGCAAGCAAGCAACCAAGGATATCACATGCCGGGGATCCTAAGTTTGAGGGTGTCAAACCATGCAGGGCCAAACGTAATTTGAAGGATCCCTAAACGAAGTACCTTGCATTTTGGGAATCCCCAAAGACAATGAACAGCTCTACACAGAAGTCTTAAATTCTACTTAAGCATCTCTACGAAATGCCAGTGGCGCCTTACTGCTTCCAGCGCCGCACGCAGGGACGTTACGTCCACCTGAGAGAAATGCTGGACACCCTAGAGGGTCCATGTACACTACTATTATGGAATTAGGTCCCGAAAGACCATCCTTATTATGGTTTTGGGAACCTAACTCCATAATAGTAGCGTATATGGACCCTCTGGACACATGCCACCGTTCAAGCCCAGCTTGAGGTGTTTGGCTTGGCGCATGGTGGCCTGGGGGCTGCGGCTAGGGTTTGCGGTCTCGGGCTCAGAGTGATGGATTCCGGGTGAGTTTGTTCAGAATTGGTTCATGACTGTGCTTGTACCTGCGCCCTATACCCTCGCATGCACGACAACAGGCATTCGCAACAAAGCTAGAAAGCCAGCAACTATATGTCGTCCCGCATGTATACACACTCACACAGCCATATAAAGGGCACAAACGCAATAGCCTGCCACGTACCGGTAGACACTCTGGAGACTCGCTGGTACAACTGTCCAAACATAGCTCCAAAGTAACTGTAGTGCTGAATGCACCAGTCCAAACCGCAAACCTTGAACCCTACGCAACGCCCTCCACCCAACAAACTACAAACTAACCCGACGTCCCCTCAATCAGCAGCCCAAACTGCCCTCGCAGGTCTAGCGCACCTGCCGCTGACATCGCTCCTGATTTGATTCCGGTGGTCAGGGCATTCCATCTGGGTGAGGGTGGCAACTGAGTCCTAAACGAATAATAAAGATCCAAAACTAAACCCTGAACCCAAGTCCAGCCTCAACCGCCAACCTAGTCCAAATGGGTACCAGTAGTTGTCAAAATTAGGGTCCCTTTTTGGATCCTTATTATAATACGGCACCAAATATTCAGGGTACCCCAAAAGGGACCCTAATTTTGACAACCACCCAGATGCTGGAGACAAAATTTGAAACGCTCACCCTAAAGCTCTGACCACCGGAACTCAAGTTGAACTTCTTCGGGACGCCTCGAGGTTCAGTTATAGGATCCTTAAGGGAGGGTGGTTCAAGGGGGGAGGGTATAAGGAATCCTTAGGGGACTGTAAGGGAACCTTGGGGAGTACTAGGGAGAATTAGGGATCACTAGGCTATATACCCCCCTTGGACCCCCCTCCCTTAAGGATACTACAATTCAGGAGCCAGCTACGAGAGTTTTGTATACCTACATCAAAAAACTTCCACCCCTGATACTCTTGTGTAGTCGAGGCGTGAACTTCCCAAGTGTGCTGCAGGTGAACTAGGGCCTAACTAGGGTTTGGGGGTGGGGATCAGTGATCAGGGTCTGGAGTTGAAGATAAGGGTTTGGGGTTTATAGCTTTAAAGGGATCCTTAAAGGGTTTCTAGGGTTTAGGTGTTCCTTTAACCGGATCCTTCTAACATCAAAACTCATACACAGCTAGTCATAGCACACCGTCTTGACACCAGAAATCCTAGACCCTCCATCCAATTACCCTCCATCAGACCCTAAATGCCCCTTATTCGGGATCATATACCCCTTTTTGAAGGTACAAGGAGGGTCCTGGATATCATTTCGGGACCCGAACGGTATGGAGTTGAGTCCCCAGGGTCCCTCATCCATAGTATCGGGGCGATTTTTTTTCTAAATGAGGTTCGGGGTGTTTGATTGCTCATGGTTCAGACCCTAAACCCTGATCTCCAAAACACCCAAGCCCTAAGCCCTACAGCCCCCCCATGTTAAACCCTACCCGCTCCTCGATCAGCTGTTGTCTCAGCACGTCGAGCTGCTCAGAGATGCTGACGCCTCCATCCCATCTCGTGTCAAGTTCAAGGGTCTAGGGCTTAGGATTCAGGGTCTAAGTTCAAGGGGCCAGGATGGATGCCCGAGCAGCTGAGTACCATGTAGGAAATATGAGATGACTAAGGTAGGGTTTTATATCTTCTTAGTTGCTGAGTTCACAAGCCCCCCAAAAGTGTACACTTTCAGTTTTATGGTGGGTACTATTATCCCAAAAAGTGTATAAAGTGTATCCACTCAGCTACGATGTCTTCCGTAGTTAGAGGAATCAAGGCTGCAGGCTACCGGCCAGCAACCCGTAAGCTTCAGCCCAAACACCCGACAAAGCCTTTAGGGTTTAGGGTTTAGGGGTTTAGGGTTTAGGGTTTAAAACCCCCTGCGAATGCCCCACTGACCAGGACCCTCCTTGTACCCTCAGATAGGGGTATATGGTCCCAAATAAGGGGCATTTAGGGCCTAATAGAGGGTAGATGGAGGGTCTAGGAAGGAAGCATGTATCTCTGCACTTGCCCCGGTACTCAGAAAACGCATAAACAAATGTTCCCCCGTCGCTGCAGCCCGACCTTCGCGCAGCGGATCCCGACTCGAGCACGAGACCCAGGCCCTAAACCCCAAACCCTGCACGGGTTTGGGTGTAGGGTTTAACGTTTTTGAACCCCAACTCCGTGACATCCTCCAAAGTTGATCGCACCAGAGCTCTAAACCTGCATATCCTCCCGGCCTACCAAGGAGTTCAGATGCTGCGTCAGCCGCTGCTCCGTCTCACATCTCAAGCGCTGCTCTGCTGCGACCTCGGGTCTCGCTTATCTAACCACAGAGGCAGAAAAACAGGCAAACAAATAAGCAAACAAACAAAATTAACATTCAAAGAGGAAGGCCAACATGCAGTTAGACAGACAAGTGCAGAGATGAACATCAGGTTAGCAGGTGAACAGCAAAAACATGCACAGCTTCCCGATTGGACACACAGTACATGTCTGCATGTTTGGTTTCATGCTTTACTATGTTATGTACTAACCAGTATCTAGTCATGTATGGATGCAGGTCGTATGCGCGTGGATGGGCACCAATACAGTATAAGTGGAAGCAACAGTAGTTGCAAAAAGAACCGCTTCACAGGGAGCCTAAAACCCTTGAATTCCTACACGGCCCCAAAGCCTCAAAAACTGGGTTGTAGTTTCGGGGCCCGTAAAAGTATTTATGAATAGGTTCCTGTATAGGAACAAGAGGGGCAAGTAAAAAGTTTCCCAAAGTGCCACCTACTAAACCAAGCACACTTGAGAGCCTAAGCGGGATCCCCCCAACCCCCTTAGCAACCCCAAACCAACCTGCTCCTCCACGCGCGCGATCCTCGCATACAGCCTCAGGGCGCCATGGAGCTTCGGGAGGTTTTGGGTTTTAGGGTGAGGGGTTGAGTTTTTAGGGTTTAGGGTTTAGGGTTTAGGGTTGGGTTTAGGGTGTTTTTTTGAAAAAAGTGCACTAGCCCCTTTCTCCGCAGCACAGAGTCAGAAGCTCGCTCAGGTTCAGGGACTAGGGTTTGAGTTGACTGGCCCTGCGGGGCTTCGTGTTCGGGCTTCAAGGTTTGGGGCTTAGGGTTTCAGAATGCAGGCTTGGAGTCGGTTGATAGGCGTGGGAAAGGCTGAAAAGTCTCTATGAGCTTCAAATTAATGGTTCACGGTCTTCCACAGGAGAGGGCCCAAATCTTTCAACATGAATGAGGTCGGACAGCCCAAAGTTCGGGGTTGAGGACAACTCAATTCCAACCCTAGCCCTAACTGATGCTATAAAGTCGACGATACGCAGTCAGTTACTTGAACCATCAACTCCAAACCCAATGACCCGAATTACATGCTTCCCAGAAGTTGAACACTTTGAGTTCCCCCTCTCCCCAACACAACAAAAAACGAGGCGACAAAAACCCTTCAGTAAACCCCACTGTGGAGAACTACCCTCTGGGCCACTGGGTGCAGTCAAGTGGCAAGTCAGCGCCTGCCACCGGCATGTGTGGTGAAGGAGGTGCTACAGCGCCTGAGTTATTGGGATTTTCGTGTTTTGAGCTTAGGATTTACGGTATGGGTTGAAATATCAGCACACGGAAACACCACAAACGGTTGTTCGTTTGCGTGAGGACATCAAGACAAAAACCCACCTTGGAGTCAATCCGAATCTATAAAGGGTTTAGGGTTAAGGGGTTTATATAGGGGCTTTGGGGGTTTAGGGCTTCGGGTCTGTATGGTGAATCCACCACAGGCCCAACCAATTCCTTCTTAAATCCTCCAATCCCAAACCCTTGAACCTAACAGCTTAAAGGCACACGACTACAGCCAACCTTCTGAACCCTCATGTCCCTAACCTGTTTTCTAGCCCTGCAATCACCAAACCTCTAAACATAAAACACACGAAAACCTTTCTATCAAGCCAATCCTTCGAAACTCAATCAACCGTCCTAACTCGAAACAAAATCTTCAATTGCCCTGCCGCCCGGATACCTACAACTGGTACACACCGCGAACCCCTTCTACGCCTAAACATCAAAACCCTAAACCCTATGATACTCGAATATTAAATCAACCTTAACACCCTATAAGACCTTTTTAGCAGCAGGCCTCGTTGTCCAGAAGCCCGGTTACAGCAAGAGCCCCCCTTTCCCCCGCTTCTTGCAAGCAAGGAAAGTATCAAACCACAGGCCGCTTTCGAAGTAACTGGCCTGGCACCATATCGGGCGTGGAACTGCGCAAGGCCGATCCACTCCTTGCCATATCCAGAGTTTAGTACTGTACTTCATGTGTTGTACATAACACGTGTATAAAACTATACAGATGTAACAGATGTAAATACCTGTGTGTGTGTATATATATATATATGTATGTATATGCGTGTGTGTAGGTGCATATTATAGCTGTATAAGGTTCTTGTGAGCCTTGAGCGCTGTATGATGACTCACAAACATATACTACATGATTTACACACACGCACACAGACACAACTGTCTGTGTATACATCAAGACGGGAAGACAAGTGGCCGCACCTTAGGTGTTGAGGTTGTCAAACGAATGTTCAACTGTTCATCAGCATCATCATCATCGTCATCACCATCATAATAGTAATGATACTAGCCGCTGCGGATAACATGAAACAGGTACTATATCACTAATCAATGAACCAATAATGAGAATAATGACCACAATACTAGTTTACAACAACTGTTTCGTGCTACGGTCTGAGAGTGTTTGCTTGGAATGTGGTTCCAGGTTCGGCGCTGCAGCCAACCAGATGTCATAACAGATCTGATTCTGAAACCAACCTCAAAACTAAGTAACGGCTGCCATGTGAACCATCAAGCCTCGCGTCTGTGACAACTGTAACTTTAGGGTCTCAGACCTTGGTGCCAACCTTTCGTGAACAAATTTTGACAGCTTGGGTCCAACACCCGGATAAGATTGCTTTACACCTCATCCCTGACATCTGCGACTTGGAACATCAGATGTGTCCCCATGCATACCTCGAAACCCCCTCCGAGGCTCAGCGAGAATGCCCACAAATTATTGACAAGGGAACGCATCCTAAGTCTGTAACCCTGGATCCCAAAAGACCTGTGGCACTCCTGACTACCTTTCAGTCTTGGAAACATTGCCAGTGCCAAACCGAGCATCTTTAGGGCATTACCCACGGCGTTGCTCGTCAAGAGGCTGGGTGGGCTGTTCCTGGCATCAAAACTCGTGTAAGAATCACAGCGGTTTAGGGCCTGTGGTTTAGGGACCCTCGTGTACTCGGGGTAGCGCTTCATACTCGGAGTAGCGCTTTGCACTCTTGTATCTGAAAACTTGTGGGGATCAGCTCATATTGTGCAAAGACACGCGCTTCACGTACTAGGTCAACCACGACACGGCTTTGATAGTGATGGAAAACAAACGCTGGTATTAGCAGTGATAGTCACTGATAGTACTACTAGTAGTAAAGTAGTACCGGTGCTGGCAGCCACCTTTGACGATGAAGATTCTCATGTTGCTGATGATGATCATGAGAATGGTGGGAGGTCAGCCAAGGGCTTCGAACTTCAGGTTTAGGGGTAAAATGTTCGATCCTGCATGTGCATGGGAGGCAACCTTAATCCAGAACGACGAAGGCTTGCGGCCTTGTTGCTGTGGTTGTAAGGGCATGTTGCATTCCGCTGCTGGGCAATGGACGTATCATGTAGACAAGGTTTGCAACATGCCTGTTCATAGGAGCTTTCTACGACTACTACGACGGTACTGCGAGTGCTTTAAAATGGAAGGACCATTCCGGAACAGTACTTCAAGTGCTCATTAAGAGTAGCAGAAACGAACACATGTAGAAAATGGTAGAAGCCATGCCAGTGAAAAACACAGCGGCACAAATACAAATACAACAGAAGGCATGAGTTTGTGACAAAGCTTTGCCAAATAAGCCCAACACCCTCTGAACCTTCAATCCCAAGCCTAAAACCTAAACTCTCAACTGCAAATATCTCCAAACGAGCCAAACTTATAATATACCCAAACGCCCCAAACTGTTAAGCACTACACCCGCCCCAAAAACAAACAAGCCTAAACCTTCCCAAACCCCTTTTGACCATCCTCAAACCCCCTGAAACCCACTACGAGTACCAAAACAACACCGAACCCTCAACCCCAAGAGCTCCGAAAATCCCCGTTAACTAAACCCTACATGAGGCCCCCGGCTTCGGTGTCGGTATCCGCGCACTTTTCCAGACGTCTTCGCTAGAGCTCCGGCTCAAAGTTTTGGAGCTCTGCCTGGGCTTTGTGGGGTCCTCTTAAGGGTCCTTTAAGGGTCCCATTTAAGGGTACAACATTGGGGTTTTGGGTTTCGGCAGTCACATTCGGTTTAGGGCTTCGACAAGCCGGGAGAACCTTGATCTTACGCAAGTTGAGGCAAAGTATATGGGAGTTTCCGAAAACAGAGGACCCTAATAGAGTGCCCTAAATAGTAGGATCCTTATTATATTAATGTCCCCAAAAGAAGGTACCCCTGGTTTTCGGAAACTCCATATCCAGTCTTGCCTGAAAACCTCCGAGATCCTTGGTGCCTGCTCCAAAATGTCTTGAGCCGCCCAAGCCCAAAACCACGAACCCCAAACCTACAAGACCCTACGTCCTAAACCTAAAGCAGTTAAAGCCGCAAGCCCTTGAAGCGGTTATTATTTAATCACGAAGAGTGTGCAGTTGGTAAAATGTACTCCGTTATCGTCCCTGTATACACGTAAAACTACAGCATGACACGAAAACAAATGTTTCGAGGCTGTTTAGAACCCTTGGAGGGAGCCCGCTCTACTCAGCACGGCCCTTGAAGTTCAAGCCGGTGACCTCTCTGCCTCGATGGCTTCAACGACCCGATCGCCCAGGCAATTCATGAAGCTCCTCAGAGCTTGTAGGGGTTGGCGTTGGGGTTTGGGGTGTATTGGGTTGGGGTTCAAGCGTGAGGGTTTCGTTTGTTTGTGATGTTGCCAGAAGGGATGAGGAAGGGTTGAAACTTTTGGTTCGGTAGGACTGTGGAGTTGCTTTAGTTTGCGTGCTCCAAGGCGGCTCCTACTCTGTGGCTGAATGGGGTCTCGAAACTCGGGATTTCAACCCTGCTGCTGTTGGTGGCCTGCTGGCACCAGGAAGAATAGTCACTGGAGACAGTGGGCCGTTGATCAAAGATACTCTGACTGTACTTACTTAAAGACGATTACAACATGAGTGAAGGTTGCAAGTATATATGTTGGGTGACCAGAGACGAAAGACAAAACCCTGACATAAGGGAATGAAACTACACAGCAAGGATCCTTCTTAAGTCTTGAAAGAGACCTCACAGAATCAAGCACGATTCTCCTGAAAGCCGGAACAACAAACTTCCAAATATGATCCTATCAACACTGATTAGATTCAAACCTGAAAACTTAAGAACCCGTAATTACCCGAAAATCTACAGCCATGTGGGCGTTTCCGAAAACAGGGAACCCTGATATAGCACCCCTAAATAGTAGGATCCTTATTGTAAGGACCCCCCAAAATAAGGTACCCCCTAATTTTCGGAAGCTCCCAAACCCTAAACCCTATAGATCCCTTATAGGAACCCTTAAAGGAACCACTATAGATCCCTTATAGGAACCCTTAAAGGAACCACTATAGATCCCTTTAAAGGTACCACTATAGATCCCTTTAAAGGAACCACTATAGATCCCTTTAAAGGTACCCCCCCCTATGGTCGACTCCGGGCGGCTTCAAAGTCACGAGGCCGGTCTTGGACACGTCGATGGAGCGGAACATTGCTCCCGCGTCCTGCCCGCCCGCGGGGGGGGGGGGGCTGAAATTGGGGGTTTGGGGTTTAGGGTTTAGGGTTTAGGAGGGTTTGGGGGGTTTAAGGAAACCCTAAACCCCCAAAACCCCTAAAACCACTAACGAGGGCTTTGGGGGTTGAGGTTTGGCCGGAGGGTTTCCGCCGGGAGTTGCAAGCTCTCTTCCTAACTCAGATTCTTCCTGTACTCTCCATTGTAGTTCCTGTTTGGGGTTACCTTATAGGTAAGATCCCAATCATCTATTTGGTTAAACCAAAAAAGGAACTACAATGGAGACTATACGTATTTTGTATTTTACAAAACCGCCGCTTTTTTGTCCAAACATCCCAGCACGAGACCGAAATCCTGAACTTTGGTCCGGCTAGGTTCAGGGTTTAGGGGTTTAGGGGTTAGGGGTTTAAGGTTAAGGGGTTAAGGGCTGGGCTAGTGCTCAGGGTTTAGGGGTTTAGAGGTTAGGGGTTTAGGGTTTAGGGGTTTAGGGTTGAATATCGAAACCTGGGTAATATGAGCCGCAGGAGTAACTCCAATGTCTGAAGTCTTGACTGCAGGGTTTCGTGGATTACAGACTCCTTAAAAAATCCAACAGCTTAAATGCTCGAAAAACACATCACCTTGACCTTCGAATAATTCGCGGATACATGTTTCACGGAGGGACTTCCAGTTCTATGGATGCCGTAAGCAAGCGCCCTTCAGATTGGGCGATGTCATACATGCAGATTCGGGCATACTGAAGCATAACCTTCTCAAGCCCTCAACAAACACAATCATATATATATATATATATATATTTGTATACATACTGTATATGTATATAGACACTACACACATGCTGATCTACATTGGCCCTGAAAACCCAGTGAACGAACCATCGTGAGTAGGAAGCTCAAACAGCTAATGAAATAACTAACATGTAACCAAGTGGGAGTTTCCGAAAATACGGGACCCTAATATAGTAGCCTAAATCTGAGGATCCTTATTATGAGGGCGGAAACACCCATGGAACCAGTAAACTCACCTGGCAACCCTAAACGCCTAAACCCGTAAACCCCTAACCCCTAAACCCCTAAACCCTAAAACCCTAAAACCTGTAAGCCCTAAAACCCTAACCCTAAACCCCTAAAGCCTAAAACCCTAAACCCTAAACCCCTAAACCCTAAACCCCTAAACCCTAAACCCCTAAACCCTAAAACCCTAAACCCTAAATCCCTAAACCCCAAACCCCTAAACCCCTAAACCCCTAAACCCTAAACCCCTAAACCCTAAAACCCTAAACCCTAGTCGGGTCACAACTTCCGCGACAACAAAAGCAGCTCTGCAGTCGTCAAGCCTCCGTGTAGCCCAGTCGCTCCAGGCCCTGCGACACCAAAGGGTCCGCACGGTCCGTTAGGGTTTAGGGTTTAGGGTCAAAATTATGGTCCTTTTTTGGGGTACCCTAAATACTAGGTGCCGAGATTAAAATAAGGACCCAAAAAGGGATCCTAATATTGACAACCATCCATATAGACCCATATGGGAGTTACCGAAGATTAGGGGGTAGGTTATTTTGGTGTCCTTATAATAAGGATCATACCTTTCTAGGGTCCGATATTAAGGCCCCTTATTGTTCGGAAACTCCCATATAGTATACCATGAAACTTTGACGCAATACAAAACAAGAGCACCAAACTTGTGTAAACCCCGAACCTCGACTTCTCTAAGCCCTAAGTCTCGGTGACCCCTAAATCCAAGGCATCCCAGGGCTTTCCCAACCCGTGGGTCTCAGCGGGCTCTGAGCTTCCAGTTGCCGGAGTTTGCTACGGCGGCCAGAGAAATGAGAAATCTTAACACGGCAGCAAAACAAATAACACATCAAGAAGTAACAAGCAAACACCCGATCTGACTTTGAACAGCTCCAGAATTACATACAAAATGGGTTCCGCTTTAAGACTTGGGAGATGCGAGTAGGTGGGCGCTACAGTTTGTTCACATTGATTCGGACGTACAGTGTCTGCGATGTTCGGCAAACCAAACTCACAGGCCGTACAAGTTCTCGGGTCTTTGATTGCAATATTTAATTAGTAGCTTCAAACCGGACCTAGGCCAGCTCATATTTAAGGTTTGCACCGTAAAACCCTAAACCCTATCATGCAACGCATGGACGGTCATGGACTTTGCAGCTTCTGAGACGACTTGGGAAATTTTGATACCGAATCAAGTCTCAGAATGAACTACCGAAAATAGGGGTATACGGTATACGATAGAAGGCCTTCATGCCTTCATAATTAGAATCGGGTTTTGAGGATATATGATACTACACTTTCATGACGGGCCTATTTGGGGATACGACTACTGCTAATTTCGTCCGCTTTGTTATACATATAATTGTCGCAGCATTCTGGGGTATGTCGTGGTGAAATGTTACAGGGTCAGAAAGGTACATTTGCTGGCTTTTTGTGGAACCCGGTTCTGGAAGAGCCCCTACAAAGACTCCCACCGCGGATCCTCATCCAAAGCAATGATACTGTAGAGATTCATTAAATATGGTTTTGAGGTTAAGACTTAACCTCACCCCGTACACCGCATCACGGCCTTCACGAAATCGTCGCTTGTAAGCTGCCCGACGTCGTGGCTGTCAAGTTCGTTGAAGGCAGCCTGGCAGTTACTGGTACCGCAAACAAGAGGGCAAAGGGACGGACCCTTAATGGAGCTCACTACCCCATAACGGGCCCTATATATATATATATATATATATATACATATATATATATTACATGGGCATATAATGGCCATATTAAGGTTATATACCTAGGGGTCCTTATTAAGGATCCCTACTTTGGCCCTTACAGCAAACAGTCAAGCACGGAGAGCAGAAGAGCATCAAGTCTTCGCATTTCGCGGATTCGTCAACCCTAAACCCTAAACCGAACACACTTCATCTAAACCCAAAACAGCCATGTTACGTTCACACGAACCTCCGAACTGCAGGTGCAACTACCTGGACCTGAATACGGCATCAGCGTTCTCATCATGTCCCGGAATGTGCAAGTGATGGTCCGGCACCAATATTCCCGAAACCCGAGAAACCTCAAGTCCTGAAGCCCTAGTATATAAAAACCCAAAACCGAAACAATAACTCAAGACGCTACCCGTCTAGCGCTCGTTCTCGGAACTTTATACTTAAAGTCGTCCCTAAACCACAACCCTGAACCTATAACCCTATGACCCCCCCCAATTCATCTTAAACCCTATAAACCCTATAACCCCCCCCAACTCATAAAAAATCCAGTGCCTTGAGACTCCCGCAGCGGCCTGGGTGCAAATCGCTGCGAAGGCTTAGATTAGGTTGAGGTTTAGGAGTCAAGGTTTGGGGTTTAGACTGCTTGAGGGTTTAGGTTTTGAATTTGGGCAGTCTGCTCTCGCGTCCGAAACCCCGAAATCCGAGGGAGACGGCGTAGGGTTTTAGAGTTTTACGGGTTTAGGCTTTTAGGGTTTAGAGTTCATTGGCCATGGTGCTTTCCCTCTACACAAGGGCAGGGGCTGACGAGGGATCTTCGAGATTTACAAAGGTTCGGTAGGGACTTTATCCTCAAAGGTTAGCGTCTTTAGAGGTATAAAGTTTAGGGTTTTAGGGAATGGCTAAGAGTTCAAATGGTTGCTGTTGTCCAAATCCACGCATGCTTGTGGCGCGTAACGCATCGGCAGAATATACGGCGTGGACAGTTTGAATTAGTCGAGCCATGATGCTGTCGCGGTTTGTGCATCAGAATCACAACGACTCATTTCCTGACAGCCCCTTAGCCAACCCGAATCAACAACATGTAAAAACTAAACGACCATCAGTAGCTCCATGGCTAAAGAAGTGTACAAACCTACAGCGTCATCAACACAACAATACATGGGTGGCTGTCAAAATTAGGGTCCCTTTTTGGGTCCTTATTATAATACGGCACCTAATATTTAGGATACCCAAAAAGGAGGGACCATAATTTTGACAACCACCCACAAAGCAATACCGGATGAGAATCCTTCCGGCTGCTCAAAGCAGAACTCGTTGCAGTAGCAGCGGCTTCCTGCACCTACAAACCATACGCATAAACCCTACCCTAAGGCCCAAAAGTAGTTCCTTTTGGAGGTTCATATGTAGAATCCTATTAGGTAATCCCAAAAAGGAACTACTTTGGGGCCTATGGGTAAACCCTAAACCCCGAACCCTATACCCAATCACCACCAAGTTCACAAACAGGCCCTAAACCCTTTGGCCAAAAGCCCGAAACCCTGCTCGCCAAGCAAAAATAACACAGGGGTCTTGGTGATTGCCTCTATTTTGGGGGCTTCTGATTGTAATTATGGTATAATTAATATGCCTCGAAACCCTATTCTACTTGCTAAGGCCCCGGTATTCAGCCCTGCAGAAACGACAGCTGGGCTCCCTTGCTGCGCAAGAACGCGTGCAAGCCGGCCATCTCGTTCCCGCCGAGCATCGGGTCTGCGCAAGAAAGGCTTCCGCTGGGGAGTAAGGGGCTTATAAGGTTTATAGCACTTCATATCGATCGAGTACAGGGTTCAGGTCATGCGGTTTGGAAGGTTGTGTGGTTCGGGGTGTAGGTTCACAAGGTTCAGCGTCGGCTTGCAGTTAGGGCTTTGGGGTTGATGGTTGAGGCTATCCTGGATTCTCCACTGAATTTCTGACTCCTTTTGAAAGGCATAGTCTACATAGTCTCGAAGTCCTCGCCAAGCGGGATGACTTGCTACTAAGTCCGCAATTTGCGAGTCCAGAAAGCGCTGCTCAAATTAAACATGCTGCGCTATCTCGCAAGCTAGTGCGAAGGCCGCTAAAAATGCCATGTGCCCCCCAAGCCCTAACCCAAGAAAATCAACACCTCATTAATCCTTACAAGCGCCTCGGAGCCAACTCAAAAGCAGTGTTTTCATGTAAATTAAATCCAGTCCGTGGGGACATACATAAACAAAACTTGGAACACTTTCCTTGGAGGAAAACTTCTAGCAACCTCATAGAACTCTTCTGGGTTTCGGGTTTAAGAAACCCTACACCCTATACCCAAAACCTTCAAACATAGACCCGAATCCTCGAACTCACCCCCTTAACCCTAAACCTTAAAACCCTAAGCCCAAACTAAGCCCTCGAACTCATACCCTTAACCCTAAACCTTAAAACCCGACGCCCAAACAAAGCCCCTACCGCCGCCCCACGCCTCGGCGGATCGACGTGGCCCCTGGCTGGCTCTGCACCTGTAAGCCCTGCATCTGCCGCCAGTTTGGGCCTGACTGAGGAGCTCTTGGGGTTCTTTTCGGTTAAGGGTTTGAATTTAGGGCTCACCCTGACAATCCAAGTACTCAATATCATAGGACATTTGGGCCTTTTTGGATACCAAAAACCATAAACAAGGACTAAGGTTGGACCCTTAGGGTCAAGGCTTCCTTCAGGGTTATAAAGGTTCGTTTTCAGGGTTCCTCTAAGGATTCCTATGATAAGAATTCCCACGAACGCTTCGGACTTTGGAGTGGGCGTTTAAGGACAGCTACGAAACAACATGTTGCTACCACCATCCACAAAACGTCAACAATAGCCTGCAGTTGCTGACGCGGCCAGGAGTTGCACAAGCCAGCCTACCTAATTTGAGCCGGAAACTGCCAAGGATATCCACATCTCACGTCGGTGCCCAACAATGGGCCAAAGCAAATCAGCCACATGACCACAATGCTGCAAGCATTGATGCCGAAAACCGTGCAGTGACACCGGCCGCTGAAGGCAATTATTGGGCCGTCCCGCCCCCCCCCCCCCCACCTTAAAAACTGTCTTTTTCGCCTGCCTGCCGAGCAGCTGTTCCACCGGCCCCACTGTGACATGCTTAGCAAGGATACAGTGGGATTTCGTTCCGTCAGCTCGCTTTTGGCAAACATGGTAACTGCAAATCTGCACGATCTGCACATACTCACTTGATACTGTTGTTGATAAAAAATACAACTTGGGCGCCCTTCAGCCGGATGCTTTCCACCTAGGTCGAAGCACTGCCGCACTTCGGATCAGCATGGGACCACAATGCATCACAGTGCAATGGCATGCACTGGGGAGCGTGCGACGTCAGGTTGCCTGCTGCAGGATGGAAACGGCTCTAACATCTGATCTTCAAAAGCTACGCTGGTTCCCGGGCAAGGCAGTCGACTGTAGCCGCCTACTCCCTGATCCGCACCCGTGCCCGGTCGGCTTGTCGGAGGGGTCGCCTTCTCGCGAATGCGGTTTTTGCCGCTTCAGGGTTTAGGTTGGGGGTTTGGGGCGTGAAACTGTCGAAGTTTGCGGACACATGTGGCTTCAGGCTGCAGAATGCATCATTGCTCGGAGCCTGTGGTTTTGATACTCAACTCTTCGGGACCGACTTTAAGCTACACAATCGGCGGCTGCTACAGTTCTTTGTTTGACAGGTTACTCACTTTCATGCTACCTGAACTGAAGGCTTGAGGTTCCACAGTAAATTGCGAGGAAACCAGTGCCAGGTCGGATTGGACCGTGAATGATGTCAATGTGTTCCTATCCCACCCCTTAACTCAAAACCTAAACCCTGCCCCAGACCCTAAATCCTAAACTCTGAACCCCGAGCCCGAAACTTTGGCACTAACCCCCGAATCAGGGTTCTGAGCCCAACTCACAGCGATCCCATCCTTGCGTCCGCGACTCCTACCTACAAATGCTCATGTAGATGTAAAGCGACATTATATTTATGGCTCAGGGCTGAAGACCCTTAATATAAAGTTAAGATCACGTGCCATCGGTTACGGTGAATGATGACGAGCTCGTGATGAAAAACAATCTGCACAGGAAAGCCTGAATTCCGGAAGAGCCCCCAGAAACAGTTGCGGGTTCCCAAACTAGGATCCATTTTTAAGGTCCTTTCGGTGCCGTACTATTTCTATGGGACCGAGAAAGGTACCCCAATTTAGAGAACTACCCATATCCTATAGCCCAAGTAAGACACTCTCTTCTGCAATAATCGGCCCGCCAAACGCATCAAATTGTCCAAACGAGACTAAATAACACCAAATATATCGGGCCAAAAAGCTTTATTCCCCTTGGCTGTCTAAGAACACTCTTTCCAAACACCTGGCGGCCCAGGTGTTAAAACCCTTAGACATCCCCCAACCCCAAAGGCGTCCTCGTACCCTCGGAAGTCATGCAACAACTTTCACTATGGTTTACGGCTTAGGTTCCTCAAGTGCGCCCTGCTGCTGAAGCCGTGGTTTCGGATGAGTGTGGCGCACGGGAAGCATCAGGGTCATGGCAGGTACGGGGGAACGCTGACTGTATCTGGCCTACAATACACTCCCAACCCCCTGCTGCCTATATGCACATCGACACCCATGGAAACAGCCCACACTGAGCCTTATACTACACGGATCCCTGCAGACCTAAACAAGGATCCAGCGTTTAGGAACCCACTAATGCAGGGCTTCACCTAGAGGCTCATACCCAACCCCTTTTTTAGGATACCTAGTTTTATGGTTAGGATCTGTTATCTTAAAAGGTAGGCGCCCTAAAAAAGGAGTAGGGTATGAGCCTCTAAGTAAAGTCTAAAACTGATTCAACCCTGGCCCTGGTCTCTAAACCCCCTATAAGCCCTATGCCCTTAACTGAGGGTTCCTAAGTTTCGGAACCCCTTTATCACAATCCTAAACCCTCAATATACACGTGGTGGCGCTTTCATGCGGACGATTTTGGACAGGTGTCCTCTGCCTATCCTTCTGCATCTTCTGCATGGCTGGGTGCTCCGATCGGTCCCGATAGTTAGTGACTTTGGGGCCCCACCAGTTACAGGGACCACCCTTCGAGACCGGACCTGCGCTTCCTGTCGTCGTATGCGCTTCGGTGCATTTTTCCGAAACCGGTTGTCGTCAAGTCTGAAGCAAGGTAGGTGGTCGCTTCTCTTGCACATGAGCGTCCAGTTGTTACTGATGGATGCTAGGTTCTTACACGATAACTGGTTCTTTCTGCTCTCTCCGCATGACCCTGAGAAACGAAGGGTCCCGAAGTTTAGGACCCCCCCCCAAGTCTGGGGATCCCTGCCACCTTTGGTGGCTCCTCCGGGGCTGCCTTCCGACCCTGCAAGAAAACGGTTAGGGCCAGCGGCCCGATTAGTGCTTGAGGTTTTGGGTGCAGGTTTTGGGGATCTACCTGTATCCCCAAACCCCACAAAATAGTAGGTCATGACCCCTTTAACTGGAGGGCATAATCCTTAAAACGGTAGGTTTTTGGATCCCCAGGTGGGGCTTAAAATGCTGGCGTTGAAATGGCTCAGGCTTGACAGGGACTCGGGATGGAGGAGCCGGGCCCTTCGATCTTCCTTATCTGATGGCTCTCCGGGCTTGGTAGTCGTCCCAGCAGGCGTTCTTTCGTTGTTCGTGTCGCTGTTGAGTGTCTATCAACGAAGTAGTAAGACGAGCCTGAAGAGGTGATACCATCTCGGCCTGAAGCTCCACAGCAACTCTGTGTCCTGAACCTCACACCTCTTGCGTACAACTCATCAGCAAATCAACTGCAACGAAGCCCTGAACCCATATAGAACCCATGTAGTCGACCTGTGAAACCCTTGTAGAAACCTTATGAAACCCAGAAGCCCTCCAACCGCCGGCCGCGGCGATCGTCGGCAACTTGACCCAGTCTCCTGCAAGCCTGGGCGTACATAATAGGTCCCGGGCACTCTGACTTGGAGATGGGGAGAGGTGTGGTCAGGGTTTTGGGGCTTAGTTGGGGTGTACCTAAACCCTAATGTAGGGGCCTTATAATTAGAGAATGGTTTTGGGGCTCAATATGATAGGTATAAATGAGGAAACATAAACCCTAGATCCTTTAGGCTTTGGGATTTGGGGGTAAAGAGTTTATGCCGGCCTCGAGTCAGGGCTGGAGACTTTCAAATTGTGTCACCGCCACGCCTGGAAGATATTCCCAATAATAAGCTCTAAGGCTCCATGTGCGCTCTAAGGCTCCATGTGCCCATATAGTAGGTACTTAGGCTTTAAAGTACCTATATGGGGACCCCTTTAGGGCCTAAGTTCCGACTATATGGGTACATGGAGCCTTTGGGAAGAGGGGTCTCGGGTTGCAGCGGGGTGCGGGGAGTTTGGGATCGTGCGTCTCGGCCAGGGTCGGGGATTAAAACCAGAGATTTGCGACTCATTAAAAACGGGAGCCAGTCGTGCTACGACTTTGATACAGTGCCTTGCAAGCAGCTTTTTTGCTGTTGGTTGAAGGGTTTTTGCCTCCTACTGAGCAAGGACGAACCCGCGTTGTAGGGCAACTCCGAGGGAACAGTGGAAGGGTTCGTTAGGAAATTAGTATAACGGTACCTTAAGCCGCCAACCCTACTTTTTCGCATGGTCCCTGCAAATCCCATATTAGGGCGTATAATAAGAGCCTACACAAAAAGTAGGTTCTGGTTGTTTAAAGTTAAAAAAAAGGTGGATCTCGGCGCTTCGAAGAGTTCCGGGCTTTTGAGTCCATGGTTTACGGGTTTGCAATCTGGGAGTTTCCGAACATAAGATGCACCATATTTTTGGGGGATCCTTATAATAAGGATCCGACTATTTAGGGTATAGTATATTTAGGGTCCCCTATTTTCGGAAACTCCCGTCTCGGATTGAGGGCTAAGAGCTTCGGAGCGCGCCTTGCAAGGCTTTCCTTGGCGGGGTTCTGCTTATCCCGGTTTACCTATAGTCTTCATTGTAGTTCCTTTTTGGGGCTACTTTTTAGGATCCCTAAAATAGAATTGGTTAAACCAAAAAAGGAACTACAATGGAGACTATAGGTATTTCCCGGTCTAAAGTGTTTCTGATCGGTATAGATGGTGAGGAAGCGTGTCGCAAATAATGGCAGCCGCAATCTAAGCTTCTGACTGCTCCTTCCTGAGAACGTGGACGCCTGTCACGAACATCTTGTTTCTTAGAGCTCTCTGTTGAGCAGCGGACGTTAGACAGGAGTGACACTAAAGATGTAAAAGTCGTGCACGAATGCCTCGCCGGAACACCATGGAATCAACTATGAAATCTTGAAGAAGCTGCACAAACTTGGGCACATACCAAATCCTCAAGAAGAACGGTCCGACCAGGCCTCCTTCTTTCTGAGGCCTCAGGGACTGGCGGTGGTGGTAGTGGTAGCAGTGGCAGTGTAGTGGCACTAGTTGCCTTCGCCGTCGTCGACGACGACAGTGCGGGAGCAGGGTAGTAGTAGTAGTAGTAGTAGTAGTAGTAGTAGTAGTAGTAGTAGTAGTAGTAGTAGTAGTAGTAGTAGTGGTGGTGGTGGTAGTGGTAGTGGTAGTGGTAGTGGTAGTGAATAGTAGCAGTGGTAGTACTAGCAGCAGCAGTAGCAGCGGCAACAGCAGCGACAGGAGCAGAAGCAGGAGCAGTGGCAGTAGCAGGAGTAGTACTTTGGCATAGTATGGCAGTCGCATGGTAGTATTGGCTTGGGGTCGTAGCAGCCGGAGTAAAAGTAGGAAGTATTGCAGCAGCGGCTGCAGCAAAAGCAGGAGCAGGAGCAGGGCAGTAGCAGGTGTAGCCACTTGGCATACTATGGCAGTAGTATGGTAGTATATGGCTTGGAGTCGTAGCAGCCGAAGTAAGAGTAGGAAGTAGCAGCAGCAGCGGCAATTAAAGGCTGACAGCGCTGGTGCAAACATTTCTGAGTCGGCGCAGGTCACGATCCTAGTCCTAAGCTAGAGCATGGCCGGTCACCCGAATTCCGGGTTCTGGGGTCTCGCCGGTTTAGGAGTTCAGCAGTACTCGCTGCTCCATGTGCAGGGTAGCCCATATCTGGACTTACCAAGATCATTGCGAAGGCAATTCTTGCCAGATTCTATGCCCAAGCTAGCTCTGCTGGAGCTTGGGCTTTCGGGGACCAGAGACTCCAACTTCGTTTACTTAGGGTTTAGGGTTTACCGTGCTGTCTTACCGCAGAACCCTTCATTGAGGGATAGTGGAGCCTCTGGGCACCGTGCTGAGTGCTGAACGCAGCACAGAGAACAAACACTTGAGACGCCTACCCACAGAGGGATAGCTCCCACCGAGGCCGAATGATCGATGATACTTGTAATACGGATCCGGGTATTGGTCTTAGTTCTTCGTGGCGTTTCTGGGTCACCATGTACTTAGTGTGGGAGCCCTCAGCCCTCTCCGAACTCTACCCTTTTTGAGTTGCTTTGGTTATCTGTCTGGTCATGTTTGGGCATGGAATAGCTTGTGCAGTACTGCATCACCCTGGACCTTGTTGAACACACCTCCTTGTCCAGCAGCCCGGAAAAGCCATACACATTCCATCACCCTAGACCTACATCGGACTCGGCCGATCGAGACTCGGCCTTTAGGAAGGATGTTTGTGAGTGTGCGCGTGCGCCGTGGGGTCTATCTAAATTGGAGCAAAAGCTTAGGCTTGCTCTGAGCTCTGCCCTAGAGCTAAGTGCTTAGGATTGTTGATCTGGGTCAGAGGTGCGACAGAATAACGTCTTTATTTTGAACGAACCTTTTTCCAAAGAATAGTGTTTATTCTCCAAGGCTTTAAGGTTTAGTTCTAGGTAATCGCAAGCAAATGGTGTCGGCAATTCAAGTGGAGGCTCCCTTTGCGAAGGCATCATCGAGAGGTGGCCTGAACTCCCGGGGCCACCAGTTCCTCAGACCATCCAGAGACTCCAATATCCTTTAGTTAAGGAATATACCGTAAATTATAGTAGGATCCCTAAATATGATTTAAGGAATATTCCTGAAGTGAGGGGTATTGGAGTCTCTGACCATGAGCTTTTGGAGTGGAGTTCGGGTTCACAACTTTCGGCTCTATGGTCGAGGAATGGGGGTTACAAACGGTTTTCAAAGTGGGGATCAAAACTATAAGCCTGCAACGCAGTGCAAACCTCGCAAAACACAGATGGATGAATAGGTAGATGGAGATAGATAGAAAAGAAGGTACAACAATACCGCCCTGAACCCTAAACCCGTTATACTAACGTGTCATACTCCCCAGCCGGGACTCAGCTCTCCCATCGCAGCGGTGAGAGCCGGGGTGACCACTGTGCGAACTACGAAAGTGTCCTCAGCTTGGCATGCCAAAGTAATGTTTCTGGGATTCGGGATGTATGAGGCTTCGTCTTTGATGTGCTTATGGTATAGGATTGAAAGGTTAGGGCTTAGAAGGGAATATTCCTCAAACCATATTCGGAATCCTACTCTAAGTTTAAGGTATATACTCCCTAATTAAGGGATATTGGAGTCTCTGGGCGCAGGGCTTCAACCAGGACACCACCTTCGTAGACCCCCTCATGGCTGCGTCTTGAGGGTAATATAGCGGCTATGCGGGAGGACACCTTGCCTGTCCGATAATGCTTGGCCAGAAGTTGAAAACATAAATAACTAAACACAAAAATCAACACATACACACACACACTCTCTCTCTCTCTCACATATGTATGTATGTATATATATATATATATATATATATATATATATATCCTTGGGCTCTATTGGAGATTACGTAGAGCACACCCAAATCCAGGAAGAGCGAACAAATCCTGCAAGCCGGCAGTCCAGGAGGACAGCCATGACGAAGATCCAGGATGCCTGCCGCATGGAGGGCACCTGGCTCGAGGGTAGGGGGTAGGGTTTTGGGGCTTCTAGGGATTAGGTTTTTGGGGTTTCTAGGGGTTAGGGTTAAGGTTTAGAGGAAATATAGGGTTCTCTTTGGTACCTGCCTTTTGCATCCAGGCCGGTTGCGACTGCCGAATACCCCTAAAGTTTGGTGCTTGCTGGAATGATGAAACCTGAGCCATTACCGCACTGAACAACGTAGCAGAATGTGCAATGTGTTCGGGTTCTGTCCCCGGGAAAGTCCCAGTGAGATCATGATCTCTACGGCTAAACATATGTCGCTGTTGTCGACGCTGACGTGATACTGCTTCGTCTGCTTCGTATTAATAATGCTCGGAATAAGTCACTCGGATGCATGCAATACCGGTTAACCCGAAACCTTCAACGAACCCTGAAATTCGCAGACTTCTTGCTCATGGTGCAGGAAGCTGGCCAAGAGGCCCATGGGCCGTTTTGGGTTTCGGAATCGATCGATTATAGTCGAATCTCATCGGAAACTTCGGGAATCCCAAGGAATAACATACATAGTTGTTGAGTCCGTTCTGGTGCTTCCGAACAATGGGTTCCTCCGCCAGGTTCCTATCAAATGTCTGGGAAAGCAATGAACCTTTGAGTACATATGCGGTTTGCGCTTCGGAGACGTGTGCTCACGACCAGGAGCTTCAGGCCTTGAAACCCGGAATCCTGCAATGCTGGTCTGCAGCTAAGGCTCCTCCGACAGGATCATGCCCCCAAATGCGATGGCCATCATCATCCCTCGCAGCTTTGGCCCCGAGCAAAACCCTATGATTCAGGGCCAGGGTCAGGCCATACCGGTTTGAAGTCTAGGAGTTTCGCGCGACGACTTGCAACCTGAGCCCGCTTTCGCGATTTGCCAATGAAAATCTGGGACTGTAATGTAGTAGGGGCCTTAACTTTGAGTTTGAAAAGTCAACAGTCAAGGCCCCGTAGGCTGCTGGTCATAAGGTCTGCGTAAACGTGACGGGTTGCCTCTGTGCAGTGCAACTGATCAGTACACTTCATATGACAGTTGTCCTCAACAAGAAAGTGGAGAAACTGCACATATGTATCCCACATGGGCACACCTTATTCTCGACTGGGGGGCTAAGGAATGCTGCCCAACAGATTCTACTAGTGCCGGGAAGCTCTATACAGCCTGCTGTGTTTTTTGTCATTGATATGCTGGGGGTTTCCCAAGAAGCGATATTCAGAGGCTCAAGGCTGGGAACGGGCAGCGGCAGGGCTCTGCTTTTCCAGAGCTGAAACGCCCCTGTACCCTTGGATCTCTGCTGTCCTGCGCAGGTGATTACGTGGCCGGTTTGCGCCACTCCATCAGCTACCTGAGAGAAGAGGCGAATCGGGGGAGTGGGTGGTCATGTAAACGTGGACATCCCAGGCCAGGCGCTTCACCTGGACACCCCCAGCCCAGGACCCTCAACATAATCTCCAACACCCGGAAAGTCGTCATTGCAATGCTCTTAGTCTGTTGACAGACCTGCTGGGGCGAGGTAGTGCGGCGGCATCAGGAGTCTATGTTCTCAGGAACCTCATATATCGGAACAAGTACTATAATTGTATCCCCTCATGGACTTCCTAGCCCAGAAACCTATTCTAACTCTTCAAGGCCCCATATTGGACGAGCTCCTCTATAGGAGAGCAGAATATAAAATGAAAGTGGAATTGAAGATGCGCAATGGATCGTATGCTCCTTTATCATTGAACCCTGATCAGCATATATATATATATATATATATCGCTGAAGCTTCTTTCCCATTCTCCATGGCTGGTTTGGTCACCAGCCTTTTTGAGCACGGACTTGAACTGGGTGCCCGGTCTCAAACAACAACTCATGACCCATGTCCCAAATCTAGGCGGCCCAACAGTCCCTCCAGACATTGGCTGGCTCTTGCGGATTGGTTTGCTCCTGCACCTTACTCCCAAGTTCGTTGCTCCAAGGCGTGATCGAATCACGTGGCTCCCTCAACCGAGAACGGAAATTCACAAATGGCAACACCAACAGCATCAGCTCAAACTTTCCTGGACCATCAGTGGTTTGCCCCGGCAGGACGGGGCCAAGAGGGCGAGCTGCTGCATCCAGGGTAGAGAAGCCACGCTCACGCAGCTCCGACATTCCTTAAAGGAGCGTATGTTTTGGGCACCTGACCCTGACGTAGGAGGAAAGGCACAAACCTCCCTAACTCCAAACCGCTAGCACAGTTAAGGAGTAAGAAGGGCTCAGGTTTCAGAGCGGGGCGGGGCGGCGTTTACCTGCCTTACACCAGAAGCACCGGACCTCCACCCAACATCACTCGAAACGGTTTTGGGGTCACGCCTTCCTTCTGATCCGAAACATGAACCCCAAACTTTCATGATGACATCGTCATCTCTTGTTAGGGGAGTGGAAACCTTTTCGTTTTCCTGCCGCGTTGCTCGGTTTGGCAGGCACAGCTGGAGGATACCACAAGACAGTTGCAGGACAACTCAGGAAACGGCTCCGGGCTTGCAGTGGGCTTTGAAGGGTTTGGATTAGAATGATTAGAAGCTGCCCCCACCCTGTCATAGTGACTATAAGGATTATAGTAGGGTCCTATGATATTCCTATTATACCACTATTACAGGGTGGGGGCAGCTTCTAAGGTTTGGAATGAAAGAAGGGCTCCCGGCCTTGAATACAGGTTTTTATCGTCCAAATTGGAGTTGTTGGAATGTTAAGTATCAAGACGCTTGCCACGTACACTGCACTCAATACCCCAAACACTTCACTGCGAAACTGCTACTGCCGGACCTCACGCACCGGGTTGGGTTGACCTCCGGTCCCTGGTTGCACTCCTTCAGAACCTAATATGGGGCTTTCCGAAAATAGGGGGAACCTAATGTAGTACCCAAAATAGTAGGATCCTTATTATAAGGACCCCCAAGTAAGGTACCCCCAATTTTCGGAAACTCCCAAATATTGCAGCATGGATACTTACCAATAGTGTTCCCATAGGGGCCCCTGATTGTTATACCTATACAAAGGCTTCCCTCACTATCTCGATCCGGAGATTCCTTCGCAGGCTCGGGTTGGGTTTGGGTATCTCCAACCCCTACTGCACGCGGCGGTGCTATCATCAGTTGCTAGTTTCGGTTGAGCATTGGCATACCTAGACCGCCCAGTCAAATGGAAGCCCGAAGCCCCGAACCTTAATCTCTGCGCCCTGTACCTGGCCGAAAAAAATTCGTCATATACGCAATACTGCCGACTTCGATCTTCAATAAGCTAGGAGTTGTTTGGCATAGTGCCATGGGCCCTTCCTAGACATCACAAGTTGACGACTCAACAGTGGAACAGTAGATTCTGACATCCAGATCGAAGAGGCTGATGGCAAGCACAGAAACTTGTGAGTAATAGTGCTCGCGATAGGTGCTTCCGGGATGCGCCCCAGGAGGAAGATGTCATAGTCCAGGGCGAGTCCTAGTACCTTGCACGAGATCGAAGCTCTCATGTTGACGAATGGTGCTGTCTTGAAATCCATGGGATCACGTTCACTTGCACCTCTAAATACAACGACCGGGAACCAAAGGAACTGAGCCTGAACCTATAGAAACGCCACGACACCAAGACATTGAACCCAAATCGCCAAATCCCCAAACCCGAAGCCCCAAACCTCACAGCTCCACTTAAACGTGACCCCTTCAGTCTGGATTCTAGATCGAATGATAATAAATGGCCTCAGGGGGCGTGTTTGGCTTGGAAAGTATTAGACAACGTGAAGCTACAGCGTATAAGACGCCTCGGACACCGGATTGGGGGCGCACAAGGATTGGGGTCACTCCCTTCACCCGACAGCGATTGAGGACACCCTAGATATAGGTTTGGGGTATAGGGATCAATCACATGTCGGCGTGAGTACTTGTCAGGTGTGTGATCCACAACAACTGCATCGCAACAAATCGTCGAAATCCGCGATTCTTTGTCAACTCGGCACAACTATAATTCCCTAAGGACTAAAGTGGGTAGATGCAAGAAAGGCTGTTTGGTCTACGGCTTGCGGGTTATTACGACAGTGGCCTCTTCAACCTGTTTCCCTCAAGGGCAGCTCGCTGTTGCAACCGGTGGCGTTAGTGCCCATGCCGGAAAGCCGTGATATTTCCGAGGCGCGATGGTGAAGGTTGTCACGGGCACCTTCGAACACACCCGATTGCAAACATCTAAACTGCTTGGGGCCATGTACTTGATAAAGGGTGCAAAGACAGTGCTGGTACAGTTTAGCTCAAAAGCCTGCCTTGCGGTGCCAGAAACCCTCTCGGCCTTAATGATAGTATTGGAAAAGTAATAGGGTTTTTTTTGGGTAAGGACAGATACCATAACTCTAGAAGGATTATCGGGGGATGATTTAACTAAATTCCCGCGACTCCTCTAGCACAACTTCTAAGCGGTGAACCACAAGACCACTCAGAAAATAAAACACCAAAACACCTGAAGCCTTGAACACTTGAAGCCTTTGCACAACAGAGAGCATTCACAGCACGGCACAAACCATACTTCTGGACACCTGCAACAACCAGAAGATCGGTACTCTAAGCCAGAGACCCAAAGCATCAAACATCACGCAACCCTCAACCATCAATTGCGCAGCAGCTCCCCCCCCCCCCCCGCCCCACCCCGAAACTGAGGCCCCGGCCATGAAAAAGAGTCCTGGCCATGCCGCAGCTTCTAGGGTTTTAGGGCCAGCGATCAATGCCTACTTGTCCAGTATCCTAGAAGAAAGACAGGTAACATACGGGTTGATCTAGAATCTAGGGGTTGTAGTACCCAAAAAGCTTAAAGGTCACCTGCTGTACTACTATCTACTAGGAAGGGCTTGGGAATTGGCGTTTGAGGTCTTCGGCGCTTGGGTTCTGGCAGGACTTGCATTAACGCTCCTCAATCTCCAGCAAGTCAGCTCGGGCATGCTCTTGAGTTAACGTTTAAGTTGAGGGGGCTGTAGGGGCTATGCTTGGGGCTTTGCCTTGGGAGGTCTCAGTAATCACGGGTCCCGCGCTCTCAGGAAGAAAGGGTTTAAAACTTAGACTGCAGGTTGCGTGTTCCTAAATTGGGGCCTTCGGAAGTTATTGATCTTCATCGCCACTCCTGGATACTTTTAGCTTTCAAGCTCCCTGTCCCCTGTAGCTTCGTCGGCAGTCCTTGCGTGCCGCCAACTGGGATTCCCAAGTCGCGAAGAGCACCAAGCTGGAATATGCAATGAGCTGCCTGGGTGTGGAGGGAAGAGGCTCGCATCAGGGGTGTACCCTAAACCCTAAACTGTGGCCACTTTGACTCATCTCAGGCCACGGCCATGTAGACAACAGCCTGTGAGCGAGCTTGCAGGCAGAGGTCTACAGTCCATCTGTTCTGCGCAAAACTCAAGGCTCCGTCGACGCTTGCAAGCGCGGAAATTATAGTTCAAAGTCCCCCTTAAAATCTCGATATCTGCACCCCGGCACACTACCTCTGACCACGATCTACCACACTTATCCGAACAAGGATGTGCTGAAGTCGACAGCTCCAACTTTGGGTTTTGGGCTTCAGTTTCGGGCTTTACAGAGCTTATGTTCAGGTGTGAGGCTTAGAGTTTCGGATTTATGGCGCGTTCAGGTTCAGGGTTCAGGGACCGTTTTGCGGCTGTGCGTGTGCGGTGCTTGCTCGGCGCTTTGGGTCACGCCGTCGTACTAGAGCGAAGTGTGCAGCGACCGGAGGCTCTGAGAGACATTTTCCAAAAATTGCTTTCTAACGCCTAAGCCGAGAAACCCTGAGCCAGTCCTAATCTTCTCAAGTTGTGCTTAGAAGCTTCCCGCATGCCCACCGACTATAACAGACTTCGGAAAACTACCTAGACCCAAGAGTAGCCTAGGAATAAAAAGGGTGCCCTTTTTGGATAAAGGGGGTTATAAGGGAACCTGAACCCTCAAAAAAGGGAATAAGGGCCTACTCTGGGTCCTAGCTACTAGTCACAGAACCCACAACGTTTAACGGCTGGGTATGAGATCAAAAGTCTTCACATGCCCCGAGCCAGGACCCACAACCTCCCAAAGACTCCAATATACTAGACCCAAGAGTAACCTAGGAATAAAAAGGGTGCGCTTTTTGGTTTAAAGGGATTTATAAGGGAACCTGAACCCTAAAAAAGGGAATAATGGCCTACTCTGGGTCCTAGCTTAATTAAGTAGGAATATAACTTATTAAATCATATTGCAGATTCTACCTACTGTAGTTTAAGGCATATATTCCTTACTTAATTAAGGGATATTGGAGGCTCCCAGCTTGCATCTCTCCGAGCGGCTAGGGTGAAAACGATCGTCACGAGTCCTCTGACTGCGATCATGACCTTGTCTTAGAGGGTTTGTTTCGGAGCCAATGGGGGGGGGGGGGGGGGCGTCCCAAGTGGCTCTGGATGTGCTGAAGGCTCAGGGCTTCAAGTGGTGACTTCGGCAGGCTGGAGGCTGAGGAGCGGCTGAGCGGAAGAGGACGCCCATCATCAAAAGGCAGCCAATGAGGCTGAAGAGGACGAGATTCGGCACACGGCCGAAGACACCTGGCTAAACACCGCTACTGCCGCATCTACTAGAAGGGCCTTAATCAATAATTACAATAGGAGTTTTGGGCCCATTATACTACAATGATAAGAAGGAAGTAGTACAGGTAATTACTTAAGCCCCTATGTTACACTTCCTCTCAAGCATCTCACACTGGCCTTCCTCGACATCCATCATGGCTGCGGTCTGTGAGACCATGTAGACATCGACAGGCGACTGGGCATTCGCATTCCTCAGAGAAGGCTACAGATGCCATGCCATGCCACTTGCAATGCTACTATAAGGGTGCAATAATATACTTAGAGGATCATGAGACTTAGTAAGTACGGCTCCTTCGAGTGGGATCCTTAAGGGGGAGCGCCTGGCACGTCAGAGTTCCTGCGGATTTCAGGCACAGTCCCACTCCCTGCTGCTCGAGATACTGAACGCGGATGATGTCCCGAAGTTGCCTCAGGCACAAGACATTGCCAATGATGATGGTTGCTCCGGGCTGAGGACATTCATGCACTACCTTCTGTCTGAAAGGCTCAACAGAGGCCGACATGAGAGTTGCAGAACCCCCTCCCGTCCAGCCTTCTGACACGAATATTGTACAGTGCACATGCTCGCTCGTTATTTGAATGCTCTGCCGCTGCCACCACAACCACCGCCGCCAACAACAACAGCAGCGGCAAAAACGGCTAAACGAAAACTCTAAACTCTAGACTCTCAACCCTCAACCGGACCAGACATTTTGCTGGACCAAACCGGCCTTGTCCAGTCGATGGCTTCTGGGGATGTCATTCCTGGGCCAACAATGGACACATTGGGCCTGGTCTCTGGATGAAGCCTGCGCCGAAAAACGCAAAGTGTGTGCGTGCGATGATATCAATCACCCGTTTAACCAAATATATGACAAGAGACCTTCATTTAGAGACGTATCATGATTTTGCAGAGCCTGATGTAGATGGGGCTTGCAGTAATGTCAAGACAGGAGCATAGAGAACTATCAATCAAAATAGGCCTTGACCTCGTGTCCGAAACATATCCGCAACATCTGCAACACATCCACCCTGAACACAAAGCCTGAAACTCAAAGAACTTTTCGCGGTATCCAGGAGACCAAGTACGAACTTACGAGTCCGCCTTCTTAAACTAACTATCGGGAGCTCGACAATAACCACACCCTTCCTTCATCCACCACTGTTTAAGGATATACAAAGTGCAAAAATTCATAAGCAACACAGTCCAGGAGCCCAGCAAATGTATGTTCCCTAAATTTTAAGTAGACACCACACCGACATCCGAAACCTCGAGCCCTGAATCCAGGACCCTCAGCCCTGCTGTCTACATACAAAACCGCCCATCCCCAAACCCTAAATCCTAAAGACTCCTTAACCCTAAACCCTGAACCACCACCCTTAGCCTTAAATCCTCTCCAACACCAAGAAACCTTGCGCAAAACACGCGAAGGGACAGTTCTTTCGACATAAATTTCGATGCTGAGCCATGGCACTCAAGTCCGGTGTGATCATTGCCAAAGATGCCGTTCCTTGTCCGCAGCGCGTCGGTAGTATGTAGGGTATGTCGGGTATAGGGATGTATTTCTTCTGCTCTTGGGACTTCCTGATGTGGCCTCCATCTCTTGAACTTCTCGCGTTTTTGAGGGACGTACCACGCCAACTTCTCCGAAAATAAATGTGCGGTTTCGGGACCAAATGGCGTTAGAAGAGCTTAAGCTTCGTGCTTGCAGTTTGCACGGAAGCTTTGAAAACCTTCCATGCAGGACGTGATGAGGACTTCAGAGCCTCGTGTGCAGATGTCAAGTTAACCAGAGGGTCCGCATATACTACCAGTATTGAATTTGATCCCATTATGGTTGTAGGGACCTAATTGCATAATAGTAGTGCATATGGACCCTCTTGGTCCAGGGCTTCCAAAACTCAGCAAGATGCAAACAGTAGATGTGGCAAGGACAAGTAGGGCACCTACAGCAGCATCAAGGTTTTGCTCAATCATCCGACAGAGTGGCTCACACAGTTTTGGTCGAAAAAATCATGACATAAACCTTCAAGCCCATACCTATGCAACCCTAAACCATGAGCCCCAAACCCAACATGTCCTAGTCCTAGTCGTGACGGCAGGAGCGTAGAGTCGTAGAGGCTGCGAGGACTGGCTTAGACGGCAAAGCAAAAACCCCAAGACCCTAAACCCGAAGACCCTAAACCTAAACCCTAAACCTAAACCCCAAGACCCTAAACCCGAAGACCCCTGCTTGCCCAGGGCTCTTTCGGCATTCAGCATCTGGTCGAGGATATATTTCAGCTCCTGGAAATGCTTTGTAGGGGCTTGTGAGGGTTCAGGGTACCTGAAAATATTTCCGGCAGGGTTCTGGCGGTGAGCAAAAAGACACAAAACTTTGGGGTTTCATCGTGCCGAAAGCACAGAACGATGTCAATTTTACCAACTTCAGTGATAAATCATCACCAGCATTGTCAGCAACATGCTCATGATGCCGAAGACCCTGCGAGAGCCCAGTGGCCTGGACCTGGACCATCGTGGTCAGACTGACCTGCGTCTCGTCCGCACTTTTGGCGGAATTGGCCGGCACTTCGATGGGTGAGTGAGCATGACCTTCAGTGTCAAGGGCTTCGTTTGAGAGCTGCTGCCCAACCTAAACCCCAAAACATCTTTAAATACCTAAACCCAAAACCCTCAGCCGCATGGTGAACTCATGGTTTTGGACTTGCGATAGACTGCTCCCGCTATGAAGATTTAAGCACTTAAGATGGTACGTTGAAGTCCGTAGCGGACATTTTGGGTACACAGGTCTCTGAACTTAGAGAGTGTTCGGGCTCCGTGTCTGGATTCAGGCCGATCCTGAGTAATGTACTAGAGGTCCCTGGACCGGAAAAGGCGAGCCTTCCAAACATGGTAAGGTTTGTCGTGTGAGCGTGTAGGTGTACATATACAGATATATATATATATATATATATAGATAGACAGAATGAGAGAGAGAGAGAGAGAGAGAAAAAAAAGACAGATTGAGATGTGCATGTGCCTGTGCCTGTGCCTGCATGTCTGCGTGCCTGCGTGCCTGCGTGGGTGTGTGTGTGTGTGTGTGTGTGTGTGTGTGTGTGTGTGTGTGCGTGTGTGCAGGAACACGGGAACACGTCGCTGTGTGTGTGTGTGTGTGCGCGCGTGCGTGTAGGCATGTATCTGAACCAATTCTAGCCATGCTTCGTCAACAATGCCAGCTCCTTACGTCCTAGACTAAACCCGAACAACACCCGCCGTTTGCTACCCTTCTCGCTACCATATGACTGTCATAACACGTAAATACTGTGCACATTTGTGGCTGTTGTGACCTTGCTTTTGTGAGAAACATATCTAAATTTCTAAGTATCGTCTTCCACAGATCGGACCAATAGCTTTTCTGCAGTCCCCCGCGCGCAACTGCTGGGAAAATAGTCCGGGCCACAGTTGTAAATTGCAGACCATATATTCTATAATATCTATATAAAAATTGCATTGAATTTCTTCACGTACCATAACGCGCCTATATAGTTATAAAACTGAAGCAAAACACAACCGAACCGTGACCACGGACATAAATCCCCGAACTGTGTCAAGAGCAAGCTGCACTGAGATTATCTACTTGGTGTCCCTGCAAAGCGTACATTAAGATATCCTAAGTCCTGTTTGTAGCCTACTTGTTTGTGCCATCCATGCACAATCCTGGGCTTAGAGAAGGGTTGGAAGCAAAACCTTACAACGACCAATAATGCCAGTTCAAGGTACGGTTGTTCGGAGATCAAAGGTACAGAAGAAACTAAACCGAGGCCAATCTCTGCAACGAAAGGCTCTATAGGTTAGAAGCTGCCCCCACCCTGCAATAGTGGTATAATAGGAATAGAATAGGGCCCTAATATAATCCTTATAGCCACTATTACAGGGTGGGGGCAGCTTCTACTCTATAGGCTTATGAAAAACATGAAAACAACGAAATGTTGGGGTTCAGGGTTCCCTTTTGCAACAGGCTTGCTGCTTCGCCCGGAAGTTGGGACCCTGGAAGCCCTTCACAGCACGTACTGTGGAGCCACTGCCAGTTCGGGGTTACCTAAACCCCTTAAATCCCTAAACTAGGGTTCCCTACTGATATAAATCTTGCATGACCCATAATCAGGACTGTACCATAATTCCCATATATTCCTTAGCATGGGTAATGCAGGATTTATATCATGAGCCGTACCATTGTCTGAGAATCCGGCTGCTGAGGTACACAGGCGAAGCAATGGAGCCACGCCGTCCTCAACGCCAGAAGAAACACAGCGGTTGAGGACAGGAACAGAAATCCTAAGAATTACGACACACAAGGAAGGCCGAAGGTGCATGGAGGTTTCCGAGCTTAAGTTTTAAGAGTTTAGGATGGTGTCGATTTTGATAACAAGTGGAAAGTCTCTGAGCGTGCCACCTCCGTCAAGCAACTCTTTCTCGATGAACTTGAGCATGAAGTTCCTTGGGTCGCGACAGTAATGGAGTACATGCTATGTAGTAACATGGTACATGGATGCAGATGGACTCCATGAAACGCTGTCGTAAGCCGCGTAGAAACCAACAACATCCCTAAGAAATTGCACTCTAGAGCCGATACCACTGCGTCTTCTTTGGCCTGTTATATGGGCTTTGAAATATTCGAAGGGTCTTGGGCCGTCTTGGGATATTGACTCAGGCCCCTAAATGGCCGCGGTCCTTCGTGAATCTCAAGGCACCACTTGTTTCTTCAGGCGTCGAAGTTTGAGCTATATTATGTATCACGGTAGAAGAAGGGGCACTAGGGCAATACTGCGGACCCCTGATTGATAAGCCCCCCTCCCTTAATAAGGGCTGTACCCGGGATCCGAACATGAAGGCCCTTGAGGCCCGGGCTTTTCAACATTGGGGGTCGAACGCTGCACCTCAAAATCCGAACATCTGAAACTCGCTGAAACCCCCGGGGACCCACTGCCACATTGAGCCCGCGCACGCCTCTATGACCCTCAGGCCCCAGTCCTGCTCCTGACAAGTACATAAAGCGGGCCGACAGCACAAGAAATACATAATAGGATTAGGGTTTATATCATATAGCCCCACCACAACTCCTTATAGTACCCTTTTAACGGAACCCTCAAAACCCCAAAAAAACAATCCCTAAAAACCCGTGTCAATGACCGCAGTCTCAGAAACCTCTGTAGCTGTGATCCCAGGAGCATGCTCTTCCACACCTCCGGCGTGTAGATCGCGCCCCTCTCGGCCTGGTGGCTCGGTGTTAAAGGGATCTATAAGGGTACCTCTAAGGGGTTCCTTTAAGGGATCTATAGGGTTTAGGATTTATATACATCCTGCATTACACATAATAAGGAATATACCATAGCTCCCATAGTTTAGGGTCCTCAAGGTAATGCAGGATTTATATCATCAACTGGGGGGCGGGCGGGTTGCAGGGTTTACGCTCTCGCAACTCGGACATGCCAGGACGAGGTTCTCGGTGCGCGTCGGTACTAGTTGCAGGGTCTGAGGTTTCGGATTTGTCTCGAGAAACTCGGAATTGCAGTTTTGGGCATTATCAGATTAGCCCTGAAATCCCATACGGACTAGTTCCTTGCTAGCATATAGCATAAACTCCATAATCCGTACAATCCCCATGACGCAGTAGCATGCGTACTACGAGAGTAGATGGGCTGATGGGCTCCAAGGGCTACATACCGGCCAGGAGAGACGGTGACGTTTCTGGATTTTGGCTCTGCGCAGGCCCGTTCTTGCGGGCCTAGGACCCTTGAAACCCAAATGAACCCTACCTGGACCCCAAGAGTATGTAGAATAACGGCCTTTAAAAGGTACTGGGCCATTATTTTACCTACTTTTGGGGTTTAGGTATAGATCCCTTTCAAAGAACCCTAACCCCTTCTAGATCCCTTTAAAGGAACCCTAACCCCTTCTAGATCCCTTTAAAGGAACCCTAACCCCTTCTAGATCCCTTTAAAGGAACTATGTTGCAGCTGCTCCAAGTCCCGTTCATGCAAAGGCACTTTCATGCAACGCATCTTGGGGGATCCTTCACTATGGTGCTTTGAGCTGAAATATATGTCAGGGTTCGACCATGTCTGGTGGGGTTTAGTTTTTTGTTGGCGTTCAAGGTTTGGGGTCTTGGGCTGAAAGTTTAAAGTGTGGATTGTAGGGTCTCTCATTGTATTCCTATTATACCACTATTACAGGGTTGGGGCCACTTCTAAGGTCTCTCTTACTATTCCCCTCTCACGGTTTCCCCGGAGCTGTCGTACTCTTCTGCGCGGCAAGCGGCTTGGAGGGAGTCGACCCCTCGGGCTACGAACATGACGGTGGTGGGGCCCATGATGCCCTTGGAGAAATCCTGGCGGAACGGCCAAGAAGAAGGGAGCTGATGGGAGGTTTTGGCATGGTCGAAGCCCTCGTCAATTCATGGCTTTCTCTGGCTTGACAACGATAGGATTGAGAGATAGAAAGAGCCGACCGAAGAATAACATTCTGGTTGGCAATGCTTGAAATGCCAAAAACCCACGTTTTACAAGCCTTGGGCTTCACCCCACGCCCCGAACCCCAAATCCCTCCAGCGTCTTTGAAGGAACAGACCTGTATAGTACCCTTACTGGAATCCTTGCCGTTCCCAGAGAGGAACCCTTACCCGAACGCTTCGAGGCTGTTGAAGGGAAAAGGCAAGTCTCCTGGCCAATACGGTCCAAGGTCTCCTGTCAAGACTATTGGATTTAGGGTTTAGGGGTTTAGGGCTTGAGGTTTTAGTATTCAGCATAACATGGGACTGTCACGCCCGATACGCTGCACGCCCGGGTACAATGCATTCCGGCGTGCTTGCTGTGGTGCGTCGCTTCCAAGGGAAGTTCGGACTGTCGGGTGCCCTGAAGAAGCCAACTGCCTAGTTTTAGAGGACGCAAATAAACCTTCGCCCCTGCAGCTCTCCAAATGATTGACAACCCTCAACCGGTCTCTAAACTCGTCTGCAGTTACCGGCCAAAACATTACGAGTACAAATACTGCATGGAGGAAAGCACTTGTTGACGACCGGCTGCCGACTGACTGACTTGCTAGGTTCCTGAGTAGCCCCTTTACAATAAAGGTACTCTTTTTCCTAGTATTCGGTTTTGGTAAGAGGACCCTACAACAAAAAGGGCAAAAGGGTACTACTCAGGAACCTAGCTTCCTGAACTCGCTAAAGTCCTGGGGATCATTATTTATTTCTGAACTCGCTAAAGTCTTGGAAGGTCATCTGGGAGTTTCCGAAAATGGTGGACCCGAGAATAAGTACCCCAAACAGTAGGAGCCTTATTATAAGGACCCCAACAATAAGGTACCCCTATTCCCCTATTTTCGGAAACACCCAACTTCGTTAGGTTCCGAAGCCTTGAACTGGTGCGCCGGATGCTATGGAACACAGCATGGGTTTGGGTTTCGGGTTTACGTTCTCGCAACTCGGACACAGCCAGACGAGGTTCTCGGTGCGCAGTCGGACTACTGCGACGGGTTTTCCGAGTCAGGGTGTTTAGGGCTTAAAGTTTGGGGTTCAGGGATCAGCGAACGGTAAACAATCCGGAAAAAGCCAACGCTGTTCAAAATGCCAGGTCAAACAGTGTGCACCCAAACCCTGACATTGAAAACCAAAGCCCACCCCCAAAAAGATATGCATCCCAAAAGGGTCTGTAAACCCCAAGTACCCCTAAACCCTTAATTAATACCCCCAAAACCGCAAATAGCCCTATACCCCTAAACCCCTAATACCCACATACCCCTAAACTCTATACCCCGAATACCCCTAAACCCCAAGTAACCCGCAATGCCCCAAAAACGATATCCCCAAAGGGTCGGTAAACCCCAAATACCCCTACTACCCCTAAACCCCAAGTAACCCCTAACACCCCTAATACCCCAAATACCCATAATAATATCCCTACACTGAACGCCTAATACCCCTAATACCCCTAAACCCCTAATACCCCTAAACCCCAAGTAACCCCTACTGCCTCCAATACCCCTAATACCCCAAGTAACCCCTAAACCCCTATAGGGTCTGTGGCTCCAGCGTCTGGGAGCCCTCGGGGCCCAATAGCGCAAAGTCCATCGTCACCTGCGACGTCCAAGGGTCGTGGGCTTTGCCCCAAAATTGGGGGTTTAGGGCTTTAGGGGTTTAGGGGTTTAGGGCTTTAGGGTCTTAGGGTTTAGGGTTTATATAGGGTTTTAGAGTTTTAGGGTTTTAGGGCTTAGGGTTTAAAGTTTAGGGATGTATATAAAGTAAACCCTAAACTATACTCTGGCCTCCGTGCTTAGAAAAGCGTATGCTCGCTTGTAAGTATACAGGAAGTCAAGAAAACCTACGCAGCTGTTCCGACACCTGTCTTATGCTGGGAGGATCGCAGGGGTTCCTGGATTATATAGTCATGGAGTACTTCTGAGCCTCAGCCCTCCACCAGAAGTCAAAGGGTAAAAGGAGGGACCCCTAATAAGGATCCCTAGGTATATACCCATAATATAGCCATTATATACCCATTATAGGGTAGGGGTCCCCATTAAGGGTCCCTCCTTTTACCCTTGGAAGAAGGCCACAGACCCCCGAAAGCCCTAAGCCCTTTACTCGGACATCTGAGGATCTGGTAAAGACGTAGGGTTTGGGTTTGCAGAGCTGCTTTTGATGGAGATTCCGGGTTCCTAATAACGAGTATTGTCAGGGGTCCTGACATGCAGTGCGGCGAGCACGGGAAGCAGACAGTGCAATTTACATGGTAGACATGCCCTGCCGGTCCCCGCGAGTCTAATAGCCAGATGCTACCTGAGAAGCAGTTGTCGTTGAAATAAGTGCGAGTGCTTATAATTAGGTCTATTGATCAGGTCAACTTACTCCGGCTTGCAAGAGCCGTGTTGAGCAATTTCTGCGAAACCCCCTGGTCCTGTGTCAGGTTCAAGTGGATCGCAGTTGAACCAGTCATCGCCATGATGCAGGCGATGATCACAATCCCGACGACGCAAAAGGAGCACTGGGAGGTCGTGCAAACTCGGGACCACCACCTGAGAAAGCGTTGCTAGTGTGCACATGTCCTTGTGACTGAGAGGGCATGCGTATCGGTGCATACACATGCATGTAGACATAGCTGCGATTATATGTGCGCATATTCAGATGTGTATGATCATCCATATACGTGTGTATATATATATATATATATATATATATATATATATATACATATGTACATAAATACATACATAAATATACACATACACACATGCATATATATATATATATATATATATATATATATATATGTGTGTATCATCATATACAGACACACACACACACTCACGCACACACTCTCTCTCTCTCGCTTTCTCCCTGTCTGTTGCGGTTGTTCATATGCTCCACTTTAAGCACTTCGGCCACAGTCGCCGTCGCCTGAAAAAAATGCAAGCGGTAAGCTGACCCGCAATGCGAGGTTTGTGCAGCCAGCACTCCCGATGATACAGAACCGGTTTAGTGTTTGGGGTTTAGGGTTCAGAAGGTTTGAGGGTTTAGGGTTTAGGGGCTCGTCTAGCACGGCTTTTCCGCTCCCAGTGGTAGTACCAACACAATGCAGCTAGCCAGTCGAGTTGCTGCCAGAAGCTGGACACGTTCCTCAGTTGCATGACTGTTCGTCGAGCTCCGAGTCGTGGATTTGGCTAAAGACTGCATTGCTTGTTCGGAAGCCTTGCGATAAGATGTGACGATGTTTGTAAACTGTCTGGTGCTTAGTAGGGAATGGAGGATGGATTCTGGAGACTACTATTGGGGACCGGATCCAATCCCCCATTCCCTACAAAGCACCAGACAACAAAGGTGCAAAGTCAGGCACGGTGTGAATACTTTGCAAGCACTCGCAGCAAGTCCTTGAAACAGCGGGGTGGAGGAACACGGCTCAGCCGACTCATTATATCGCATCATACTGCTAACAGTGTGTTACTATTTTTTGCTTTGCTATTGTGACTTTGTAGCATCATTGTTATTATTCTTGCTGTTATTACTATTCTCAAGAATGCTTGCCGTCCAGTTCTCTTCCCAGGCCACCAGTCCGTCTTGGCGCTCGGGGTTTTCCAGCTCTCCGGGTGTAGGGCTTTGGGGTCTCATTTTGGGGTTTCTGCGCTCGCACTCGGACAATCCAGGCGAGGCATATGGTTCGGAGTCTGACAAGTGAAACGTCACTCATTTGAGGGTTTAGGGGTTTCGGCCAAAGGTGCAAAGAGTACCTCTTATACACTCTGCGTTAGGGGTTTAGAGGTTTAGGCTCTCGCAACTCGGACTGGCCAGGTTCACGGGTTTGGGGTTTAGGGTTTAAGGCTTGAGGATTTGGGCGGTTTGAAGAGAAGGGGGCGTCGTGTACAGTCAGTATAGACAGCAAGCAAGGAGCTGCTGTGCCAAAGCCCGCCGGCGGAGCTTGCCCTCTGTGCGAGACAGGCTCTGTCCAACCTCACCAGCAGATGCTCTTTGGAAACAACCCTCTACAGTTTAAAACACCAACTCAGGCCTAATGCTTGCCGGTAACCAAATGCCACTGAGAAAAGGAAAAACATATGGTGGCCTCCAACCACGCGTAATGGCACCCAAAAGCTCCGAGACCAGCAGTTGCGTCAGTACACGCAGGAACTAGAGGCACGTAGATTTTGAGTGGACGGTCCAGTAGCAGCATAGCAGTGCAAGTGACAACGGTTTCGTCCTGTTGCGGCAACTTACGGTCAAGGAGAAAGTCTGCCGATAGGTTCATGCCCCCAACAAGGTGTGCCTCGCTGATGCCTAATATGGCCGCTCAACGGGGAAAGTGTTTCAGTCGTTTGACCCCAGCTGGTTTCGGCTTTGGCCCAAAATCACCCACATTACGGTGGGTTTTATTTATCAACAAAACAGTATCCCTCTCCACCCCTCCATTGGCTTCAAACTTCCGTTCTAATTACTAAGCCTGCTAAATTCGCACAACCCTGGGCAGCGTTCGCACTTCGCCTGGGTCGGACAGCAATCTCAGAAGCCTTCTAGAACCCCTTTTGAAACCGGACTTGATGACTGCCAGCACTTGCTCCTCTGCCGGTCTTCAGCTGAGGCCCGAAAACTTCACCACTTCTAGAACCCCTAAAAACGAAACCCCTTGGCCCTT